>JANHFM010004869.1:54818-65058 GCA_032468115.1 Grayia smithii | reverse complement strand
GATAAGTGGGGGGTCATCTTATACGCCGGGTACTGACCTTGCAAGATGCATGGCTGGCAAACTTTTTATTTTAACTGGAAAAGTTGGGGGTTGTCTTATACGCCCAGTCGTCTTATATGCCGGAATATACGGTATATGACTAAGTGTATATGGAAATCTTACCTAAGATGAAGGATATTCGGTACGATGCATTTATGAGGCACCCTCACAATTTTGGGGAGTCCTGTTGTTCCAGATGTGTGCAAAATATATGCTAGGGAATGTTTCTCTCTGACATCCAACAGATCTTTGGGTGGTCTAACATCATGTTGCTGTTCTTTGCAGATACTTCTGACCGCAGAACCTTCACTATCTGCATTTACATATGTGGTCAACTGAACGCCACCGTGCCTTTGGAAAAGAATTAAACCAATTCTCTGCATTTGAAGGGAATTTTGGCTGTACAAGTGTCCATAGGTTATTGTGAATTTCTGGAAAGAAAAGAGAAATGTATTCTAACACAACTTTCCCACATTTACTTCTCTGTGTCTAAAGTCACAAACAAATAAAGTCAAACAAATTTAAAGCAGCTAATCAAATAAGATGTCTTTCAAGGGAATATGGCTTTTTTTTTAAAAAAAACCCAAAGTGATTCTGCCACAAGTGCAAAAACTAGAAACACACTGTGGTTGTTACGGTACAGCTCCAAGATTTGGGCTGTAAAAATCCAAATGGCCATTAATGCAGAGTACAGGTAGTCCTTGACTTACGACCACAAATGAGCCCAAAATTTATGCTGCCAAGTGAGATATTTGTTAAGTTAGTTTTGCCCCCATTTTACGACCTTTCTCATCGCATTTGTTAAACGAATCACTGCAGTTGTTGAGTTACTGTGTTTCCCTGAAAATAAAACCCTGTCTTATATTTTTTTGAACATTGAAATAAGCGCTTGGCCTTATTGCCATGCACTCAAAAGCCCGATTGGGTGTCAGCGTTCCAGAAAACCTTTGCTGAAGAAAAACTCCTTCGTAACCATCTCCCAAAAGTTTCTTTTATTCGGAGAAGTAAACCGGCACATTCTGGGAAAACCGGAATCCGAGAGTTCCGGGTTTTCCCACAGGATATCAAAACCCCCAAAACTATCTCCTCCCTCCTCCAATGGTCACAAGGTCCAATCATCGTATAGTCTCTCTTGACACCACTCCTCCAGATGTTGGCTTCACCTGCCCTTGACTGTCTTACATAAGGCTATTGTGGCTAATGTCTCCTTCTCCCAATTCCCCCGTTCCCACTTTCCCACAGTGTAGAAAATGGCAAGTTGGAAACCACCTAATATGGCTTCCAAGTCTGACACTGTGATTGTAAGGTGGACAAAAAACAACAACAACACTGAGCTACACATGTGCATGGGACTATCCGGAGGGGCAGTACACATCCACATCTTCCCTGAATGTCCCCAGAGAAGCTTTCAGTAAGGAAATGGGATGGCGCAGAATGGCCATTGAGACCCAACTAAATATATCCCTACTTATGTCAATGGGGAATGGAGTGGCACGGGGACACTCATCATTGCTTGTAGGGTTCAGATTAATCAATATGCACCTTATCCCTCTGTCCACAGGTTGTGCAATCAGTGGTACCTGGTTGCCTCACCAGTGGCTCTTCTCCAGCCATGGTCCCAACAGCCTATGGGATTGAGAGGAAGCCAAGGAGCTTGTTGCTGGTCTGAAGTATGAGGTTTGGGTAGTCTGCAATCGATCAGCTGAACAAGAAGAACTGTAACTTAAGGTAAGAATTGTATTATATGTGTTTTTTATGTTTGCTGGATTTGTGAACAAAATGGACTTATGAACAACCTCTTGGAACATAACCCATTTGTAAGTAGAGCACTGTCTGTAGTTTTCTTCAATTAAGCAAAGCTAAATTTTTTGAAAATGCATGTTTGTCAGCAATTAAACCAATCTTTTATTGTTTTAGAAGATAATTAATACTCATGTATAACTGTCACTGACTAATGAATATTTAGGTGCTTTGGGAAATTCCATCTAATTAAGGAATATAACATTTAATTTTTTTGGCTACTGTGCTATTTCCAAAAAGTGAGTAGATTTCCACCTACAGAATGTGACTTTACCTTTGGTTATTTTTCCTTTTAACTTGTGAGCTGTCCAAATCTTCCAGAGCATATTTGGAGTCCTGAAAAGAACTGTTGTAGATCAGTGTTCCATTATAGTATTCATTTCCAATAGTAATTAAACAATCAGTTTACATATTTTTCAATAATAAAAGTATAGCGCTTTGTATTATGATACTTTTAAATATTCTAAATTAAGCAGTATTCACAGAGTTCAAAAGAGTTCATTTTAAATTCTCTGATCAGGAAAAAAACACTGATAAGGACTTTCTGTGCCACATAACCACAATTTCAAAAGGCACACAACTGTGACAACGATAGATTTCCAATACCCTGACATTGCTGCCAAGATGCAAGAGATCCAGTAAAGAATTTTATTATCACTGAAATTTTAATTTATCAGAAAATAAAAGAGGAACAGGAGGTCTTCTATCTTGGACTTAATCATTATTAACAGGGAAGAAATATAACATACAATATAAGGACTGTAGAGATGCAGTGGCTCAGTGGCTAAGACACTGAACTTCTCAATCAAAAGATTGGCAGTTCAGTGGTTCGAATCCCTAGTGCCTTGTAACAAGGTGAGCTCCCGTTACTTGTCCCAGCTTCTGCCAATTTAGCAGTTCGAAAGCACGTAAAAAATGCAAGTAGAAAAATAGGGACCACCTTTGGTGGGAAGGTAACAGCGTTCTGTGGCGTTTAGTCATGCTGGCCTCATGACCACAGAGATGTCTTCGGACAGCGCTGGCTCTTCAGCTTTGAAACGGAGATGAGCACCGCTCATTGATGACAGAGTCGGGAACAACTAGCACATATGTACAAGGGGAACCTTTACCAATAAGGACTGTAAGAGCCACTATGTAGGACAGACAGGCAGAAGACATGATGAAACTTCCTTAATCTCATAACACATAGACAGACTCAACCATAGTTTCAACTGGGAAACTGTGAGGATCCTAGACCAAGATAAATTCCCTAAAAAAAATTAGTGAATTCCTGGAAGCTTGGTACTCAGATACATCAGGCATCCATACTGTAGACACATAAAGGTAAACCATATTTACACACTATTGAAAGGGATAATAAAAAAGCTAAGAAGGAAACAAAGAGACCAGAACACATCCTCTTTAGTAGTCAACACCAGACAAACTATCAAGCAGAAAACAAAACCATAAAGAATTACATAGGAGAAAACTATCCCTCCTCCCACCTACCATGGCAGGGCAAGATTCTGTATATAAACAGGAAGCAAACCCCACTCTCAATAGCACAGATGATGTTACTTAGTTGGGTAATGAATCATCTGTATGCAAACAACCAAACTTAAAGCGAATCAAGGATTCCACAGGGGGGGAAAAGGTTGGGGAAAAAAAGAATATGTGAGAAAATGCTTATGATATCAAGAGGAACAGGAATACAGATGAGTTAATCTAGATTTCAGAAGAGAACCTTCTGCTGAATTCACAGGGATGGTACATTAGATCCAATGGCTTAAAATCCTTAAAGCGTAAAATGTCTGGGAAGGACAGAAAATCCTGTAAAAGTTAAGGCTTGCAAGAAATGTTGAAATGAGAAAAGAAGAATTTTATAGGTGTGCAAAAAATAAAAGGAAAGGCAAAGAGGCTTATCAAGCTCCACATCACACAAAGAAACAAATGCTATACACATTTCAGTAAATTATCGTTAATGCTAGTATAGGGTAAATACAAAAAAACTTGAAAATTATAAGATGAATTTCATATTTTCATTAATAGTTAATCATTTCAAGTGATTTAAAATGCGCCATTCCACCTGGAGTAAGTTACCTTTCAAAAGATAAGCTATCAACTGCCTATCTCTTGATTGTTTGCTTCATTTCCATTCTTTTTCTAGTCTCCTCACAGCCTCTCACAGTTGTGTAATTAGTAACAGGTGATGGTGAGAAAGCAGAATGTCCTAGTTCATATTTTATTTCCAGATCCAATATAATGTCCAAACTGAGAATTGATTACTTTCTGGACTTTCTTGGGGTTTTTTCTTTGAAAACATTTTGCTTCTCATCCAAAAAAACAAAGCAAAATACTGTTGGGACAACCATGAACTGGATGATTTTTCCATGTAGAGAGTCAAAATGTTTCCAGGCAAATAGTCAAGATGCAAAGACAGTTTACTTTGACACTATGGGGAATGTATATAATTCTACATTCATAGAATTACAATCCTATTCCATTACTTCTATGTTAACGCTGAACTCAGTAAGATATTATTTATTTGTTTGCTTATATTTCTAAACCTCCCATCTACCTCAAAGAGATGGTTATTATGTTATTTAATACAGACTAAATGTCATCAATAATATGGTTTACTAGAGGAACTATGCACTGGTCCAGCATGGTGGATCCAAACTGATTAATAGGAGGGGCCTGAAGCAATTAAAAAGGTAAAATTACTCATTTTCAGTAGCTCTTGTTCAGCACCACTAAAATTAAAGCAAAAGAGATCCTCATGTAATGCACAGTATATACGAAACAATTCACTTTCAACTAATACTCTAAATATTCTACCTATCTACAAAATAACTTTTTATATTGTTCATTAATTGTAGTTTCCCCCAGGTTTCAAACTTTCATTGGCTCACTGTGTTATAGTGTTGTGCAAAACATTCCATAGAAGTGTAGTACAAATAACTCTCTCACTTGCTCATTAAAAGCATTTGCAAAGCTCACATACTTATTTCAAAATACTTTCACTGGGACAATATAATAGGACATGGAACAGGAAAACAAATCAGATTTATATTTTTGTGCCTCTTTTCAGTTTTAGCCAGAAGTCAAAATTGTAAATTACAATTTACAATTTAAAAGATCTTACAATAAAAACACAGTGGAACTTTTAGAAACGAGAAAGAAAATAGTTGCTTTATTAATATACGCTGCTGAAATATTAGGAGGATTTGAAATTTAAATAGGACTTTGAGTTTAATATTTTAATAACTTCCTTTCTCTCCCACACAGCATTAATTAGTTTTATGGATACCATAAAAATTATCCTTCTTAAAGAACATTCTGGATTAAATATAGTTTAATGTTACTTTGTTAAATATTTTGTCAGGCTTTTTAAAACCTTTAAAATTCCTATTGATTTATTTTGCTTGCTGTTTTTATTTTATTAATATTAAGCAATTCTACAGCTTCTAGTTGCTCAAATTGCAATTGTTCCTGCAAGCACTTTTATGCTGAAGGGCTAGGATAGAGAATAACAAGTTAATTATGATGATGACAAGGTTGATAAGAAGAATTATTATGGCATTTATAATTTATCTTCCTAAACAACTTATTCAAATCCTTTCAGTATAAAAATAGCTGTACTTTTTTCAGGAGAGCAAAAATTTAAAAGTTTGATAGTCAACGGCCTTGAGCTCCTGGCTATCATTATACATGAAACTGAAGGCAGGCATAGTTTCAGTCAGGTTGGTCAAAGGCATATAGATAGAAGTAGATTAGAACTTTCAGCAGACTAACAAAGGTGAATCTGGTATCAGGACCACAACTCTACTGTCTGCACAAGCAGGTAACTAATACTGTAGGTAAGTAAAATCTCTGCCTAGTGGATCCATGCAGAGAACAGCTATCAATTATATTGTTACTTGTAAACTGAGTTATGATCAGGAATCAGATCAGCAGCTTCTTAGCACAGGCATATTTAAGATTACTGCTACAATCTTTGAATCCAAAATTGAACTAATTATATGCCAGACAAGTTATCTAAAGGAATCCTAGAGCCTTGACTTAACAATGTGTTCCAGATCAACCATAAAACATTTGGGTCTAGTAGCAGCTACATGGAAACAAGGTTTCTAAAGTGGTTATCTATAATAACCCACTGTAATCTAGTCTCAAAGTAAGTCACCTATACCCATAAAAGTTCAAGTTGTAGCTAACAGTAAATAAGACGCTGACTTGCTGATCCACCAGAAACAGATCTGTAGTGACGACGTGGGAGTATCATTTGGAGAAGTGTAGCCAAGGAAGATAGTCAAGGGATAGAAAGTAGTTAAGACTGATGGGGTGAAACTACTAGCAGGGCATACAGCAGAAATGTAGATAGTTACAGGTACTTTGGTATTCAACAGTTACATGGGAACCATGATGAGGAAGTAAAGAAGACAGCAGCATACAAGTATCAACAAAGGATAAGATAGGCTCTGAAGAACCATCTCATGGGAAAAACAAGATCCAAGCCATCAATACCTATGCCCTTCCAATCATCAGACACTCTAACTGTATACTGAGTTGACCAAAGCACAACATGGAAGCTCTTGATGCAAAGTCCTGAAAGCCCCTCACAATGTACTGATGTTTCTACTCCAACTTCAACATCCAGATACTGTACATCAGATGAAAGAGGGCAGGCTGAGTCTGGTGAGTGTCAAAGCCCCTTTCCTGGACAAGTACCCAGGAATACATCAGTAGGATGGTACCCAAGATGAACTACTGAGAGAAGATCAAGCAGAGGAAGTGCCATTGCAAAGCAAGACTCTTCATGGGATACACCATCAACAGACAGCTGAGGCAACAGGCATTGGGAAATCCTACCAGTGGCTGGAAAGAGCTGGATTTAAAAGACAGCATTGAGGCAGTGATCATAATAGAATAAGAACAGACACTCAGCACCAGATCCATAGAAGCAGGGATCTATACCACTAGAAAGGATCCGAAGTGTAAACTATGCAGACAGGCTTCAGAGGCAGTCCAACACGTAATGGCAGGAGATAAGATGCAGGTGGGTACAGCATACACTGAATGGCACAACTAAGTAACTGGCATTGTGCCAGAAGAATATCTTCACACCGCGTCTGAGGTAGATCATCCAACATTCAAATGGAAGATCCCACAGAAGGTTGTAGTGAATAAGAGGGCTAAGATTCTGTGGAATTTCCAGATCCAGACAGATAGGCAGGTACTAGCCCAACAAAAAGATATCATGATAGCAGACAAGGAACAGAAGACAGTGGTGGTGATAGATGTAGAGGTGCCAACTGATAGCAGTATCAAAAACAACTATGAGAAGCTGGAGAAGTACAAGGGCCTGAAGAGGAAATAGAAATGATGTGGAAAATAAAGATCAAAGTGGTTCCAGTGTGGCAGGAGCACTTGGGGCTGTGACTCTTAAGCTGGAAAAATGGATTCAACCAATCCCAGGAAGAACATCAGAGCGCTCTGTCCAGAAGAATACAGTGTTAGAAAAGCTAAGGTTCTAACCTTAAAACCCTCAAACTCCCAGGCATCTGGTAGAAGAGCTGAAATTGATGAAGATACATACCACCCATAAGCGTGAGAAGAGCCAGTCTATCTATCTATCTATCTATCTATCTATCTATCTATCTATCTATCTATCTATCTATCTATCATCTATCTATCTATCTATCTATCATCTATCTATCTATCTATCTATCTATCTATCTATCTATAATATAGGAGTTTGTGGTCATACAGATGTTGGATTATAGGTGCTTGTAGAAGTTTGCAACTGCGGTTCAGTAACTTCTTTTCCACCCTTGCATTAAACAATATTTTACTAAGATTACAGTTCCTTTCTTTGTAAGAACTTTCCTCTCATTATAGGCCCCCTCAATATGTCTCAACCCCACCACTGCCAAAATTTGTATGTTTGGCCACACAGTGCAACAAAGAATACTTTATATAAATAATATTGAGCTAACTAGAACTTCAGCTGATGGTCCAGATATTCTACACTGCCATTTCAAAGCATTATGCCACATATAATCCATCATTGATTAACCCTTTTATCTTACTTTTCAAGTTTTTGTTCAAGGAGGCCAACTCATGTATAAACAGTTAACAGAAAAAATATGGTATAATAAGGTTGATATTCCATATCCATGCTCCTCATGAGTGGCACAGCCAATTTATAATCCTTCTATACATTCAGAACTTCTATATTCAGTCTTCTGTTTGTAATGCTGGTTTATAAAGGAGTATGATTGAAACTCATCAATCATACTTCTATATTTCGTAAAAAAACAGCTACTCTTTAAACAGATGTTAAATATGAAAACACATTTATATATATTTTATTATTTCATTATAATGTTAATATGACACTAGTTCAACTATGAAATTATATGTGTGCAAACTATCTGAAGATTAGTTACCATTATTATTTAGAAATTCTTAATATTTTTTTTCTCTAGTTGCCTATATTCTCTAATATTTTGGGGGTGGTGCCTTTGGTTGATTCCTCACAACCATCTGGACTAGTCCCTGTAATTCTCATGGCAAGGTTTCAAAAATGGTTTGCTATTGCTTGCTTGCTAGTGCTAAAGGAGAATGACTGGCCCAAAGTCACTCAACTGGCTTTATGCCTAGGACGGAACATGGTTTCCTGGTTTGTCACTTGGTGCCTTAATCACTATATCAAACCTGATCCTTTATTCTTTAATCCAGGGATATCAAACGTGAGGCATCACGGTGGCATCACGTGACATATCGGGACTTTCCCCCTGGCTCTAAACCAGGCGGGGGCGGGGCCAGCAGGACACATCTGGCCTGTGGGCTGCGAGTTTGACACCCCTGCTCTAATCCATCAGCCTTTTAATATCTCAATATTAATAAAGTCAGATATAACAATAACAACAACAATAATAATACACATGTAAATACAATTTATAAGAAACTTAATTTGTATAAGTATTACAAGAAAATATTACAGTAGAATGTTATGATGCATTATTACATATGACTACACCATTTTAGATATTTAAATAAATTTATAAAACATAACATGGTGTGTAAAATGAGGTCGATATAATTTTTCAATATTGTTTATATGCTTGTCTACTGAGTACTCAAAGATCCTACTTCTTTCAATACTCTATAACACGGTTACAAGTGCATTGAAATTCATCTTGTTAGAATGGTAGTAATATATCCCACCAGGACTACTGTTCCTAGTAGCAATTTAAAATAATTATTGTGAGACTTGATGCTAGACATCAGGTTTGCAATAGAATTACAATGAGGGAAGTGTATTAAGAGACAAAACATTGCTGGAAGAAAACTTCATAATGGCACAATTTGGAACTAAGCTTCAATTTGCAGTAATAGATTCTCTTTATGATGGCACAAAGGAATATATGCACTTAGCAAATTTAAATCTATTATTAGTCATGCTTTGTGGATTGCAGTGGAGTAAGGAGAAAAGAAATTAGCTTTTTAAATATATTTCTTACATAAAACAGGATCTACTCTGAAGAACACTATACAAAAATCTCCTTATTACTGTTCAAAAATATACTCGGCAGTTTTAAGAAGCAGCTGCATGGGTTCATACATTATTTTTAATTTTTTCTGTTTCTCAGCTACATTTCTGAACTTTCAACAACATACAAAATATCCCACTGGAGATATAATTATGTAATTCCTAATTTCCTAGAGTACCTTATTATAAGAAAATTGGAACAGAGAAATATTTACAATTCACATTAGTAGAGTGAGCTCCTCTAAACAAGTATATTGTAGTGGCTTGATGTCTCTATTTAAAAATATTAAATCCCTTTAGTGTCTTCTAGAGCAAAACTCCAGCAAAAAGAAAAGTATCTTTTAGAACAATATTTTGACTGAACCCATATTGATTGATCCTAATTTTCAAGAATATTTCCTTCCCACAGGCCGCCAGTTTGACACCTCTGCCCTAATGGAATAATAAATTGAAAAGATACAAAGATATAGAAAAGTATAACAAACAGTGTTGATGAAAACTAAGGGATAGCAAGCAGCCTAGATATTCTGTGACAGACAGCCATCATAGCAGTTGTTTTATGAAGAAGACATGTTCTAGGATAACAGCACTTTATAAGAGGATTCTCAAAATCTTTCCAAAGTCCAAATGTTACTTACTTCTGAATATCCACCTGAATGAGGTGGAGGAACAGCTTTTCTGACAAGAATAGGCTTTAACAGATGCCAGTGGTTCTCCGGATTCGCTTCAAGGTGCTGGTGCTTACCTATAAAGCCCTACATGGCATCGGCCCAGGGACCACCTTCTGCCATCATCCCACCGCCCTGTGCGCTCACATAGGGCTGCACTCCTCAGGGTACCATCGGCCAGACAATGTCGGCTGGTGGT
>JANHFM010004869.1:32637-43363 GCA_032468115.1 Grayia smithii | reverse complement strand
TTCCTAGGATGTGCCAGTTACCTGTTTGAATAAATTGGACTTTTGAACAATGATTGAGGAGGAGTTTTTATTCAATGGAAGCTTACTGGAACCCACCAAAAATTCTTGGGCAATGGCAACATTGAGAAAATCTGTTCATTGACAAAATGTTCATTTGTCAATCACATAAAGCCACACTGTACATATGACTATAAATTCCTAAATCCTAGGTTCTTTGAAAACCTTAAGGCATATGAAGGTCAACACAACAGCTAAAGAACTAGCAGCTGTAATTTCACATTGCTGTGTATTAATTACCTGCCTGTGTGATAACTGCAAGCTTTAAAACTGTAATCTTTTTATTTTCATCAAATAGTTTTTAAGTCAATATGACAATCTAATACCTTCTAGACTTGACTGATCATCAAAGTAATGTAGTTCAGGCTTTGAAATTCAGTCAAAAGTATTTCTAAAGATGTATATAAAAATTATTTTAACACATCAAAATAAATTTGTAATTGATACAATTTTAAAGAGTTACATGTATCACACTTGAAATTAATGTCTTTGGAAATTATATTTTGTACATTACTTCACTGAAAGTTTGTGGTTTAACAGGTTATAACTCATTTATACATTATTAGATGCCTCTCTTTCTTTCATAATACTTTCATCTAGTCTATGCTTCATGCTTGAGTCATGAAGATTAGAGTTGACTCTCAATTACACAAAGTCTTTCTCTAAAGATGACAGTCCAAATACAGTAGAGATAAAATACATCAAGGTCTGAAATAGGTCCGTTCAGCCTCAGTGCTGCTTCATCACAAAATGATATAATTCACTGATGCCTCTGCCTAGCCTAACATATGTTCTATTCACAGCCTGCGTCATTCTTCATTTGTAATTATTTCTTTTTTTTAACCTATCTTGTAATACTTTGCTTGACTGAAGACAAATACTGAAAAGCAAAAGAAGTATTATCATATGATGACCTGTTCCAGGGTATTAAACTCCTGTCAAGGTTTGATTTTAACATGGGGTATCAATGACAGTACATCAATTCAAGTATCATGTCCTGAATTAGACTATATTAATTATCACTTGTGTGCAGTATGCATGAAAGTGCAGTTTCATTGACTAAAAAGATTTGACTGAATAAAATCCATTTCTCATTTGGTTGCTTATGGATAAAGACATTTGCTCTGTTTGCCTTGGACTGCTCCTTATTAAATATGATATGATTATTTGAATAAATCATCTCACTAAACAACATATTGGAAACTACAAGTAAATTGAAATAAATGAAATAGATGGTAAAATATGTTCTAAACACTATGTAATCCAAATAATATAAAGAACACGGTTCTAATTAGGTTTTAAATAATATTTAAATATCTATATATTTAAATGATATCTATATGATACATATCAATGTATTAAATTTAAATTGTAAGCATATTTAATTAAATATAATTATAATTTCAATATATAATTAATATTTAAATATTTGAATTATACTTTTGTAAAATACGATTAAATTACAAATGAGATAAAATGCAATGACTTGGCTCTTGACTAATGTAAGATTGTACTTCTGTACACACCACCTGTCCAGGTAAATCTTATTTGTGGGAAATAGATAGAACCTGGATGTTTCCTGGAAGTAGCTCAGTTGGGGACACTTTTTAGGGAGGAACAACAGTGTAAATTTAGAAGACTAAATCCAGACTCCATGCACGTAAACTCTTTAAAAATGCATTTTGTTTTCAGTTATTCTACTCATTACTGAGGTGTGTAGATTGATGGAGTCTAATGCTAGGATGCGATGAATTAACAATGAATGAATGCCAATAGATTAAGAAGAAGGATTTGCAGTGTCCACATAAGGTGGCACTAAAAATCATATTAAGTAAAAGAAAAAGGGGCATCCCAAATACATCATCGATCAATAGCATTAATTCTTTTGCAGGTTCTGAATTATACATTTTGCTATCTTCATTTCCAATAAAGCTATTGGTATATTATTTTCTTCCTTCACTGAATGAGAAAACAGGCAGAAATGCAAGAGGATTACAATTTGTTTCTGATGTCATCTGGAATTACATGAGAAGGCCTAGCCTACTCATTAAAAGCCCCAGCTGAAAGTCTCTTTTGTATGTTACTATACAAAATATTTCTGCATCAAATAATTTCTGTTCAGTAACATAGGATAAATTGCAGATCATGTAATATTCACAAATAATTCAGTATCTTTCAATCAGCAGTCAATATTAATATTTTAATAATATAAGAACTTGCTATTTTCATCATCACTGAATGTAAATTATAGACATTTCTCTCAGCGTTCTCTACTGATTAGGTGATTGTAACATTCAACTCCATATAACTGACATTTCACCAATGTACGTATAAAATACAATTCTCTGTATTTTGCAAAAATGTAGACTAAGTAACAAGGGTGACCTCCAGTGTGCAATAGGTTTATGTCACTGCATATACAATATACAATAGCAAACTAATTTTATCCCCTAAAACTATAGATAACAATATTTATATTTATATAAATGAAAAACAATATAGGAATATTTGAAATAAGATGAATCTTACCATTTTCAATGCTTAGGATGAAGTTTTTTGGGTTTTAATTTCTGATTTGCAGCAGTAGATACTCTTTTAAAGAATACAATAATTTCCTTTCCAAAGCTACTATGACTTTTAAAATGCTTGATGGATAGTAATTGATAGGGAAGACTTGACAATCATCTAACTTTCAAGAAACAGGACTTTTGATTACTGATGCTGCTCAACAAAAGAAAGATTTCTTACTTGTCTTTTGTTTTTACATTGACATCAAAAATCTACCTCCTATTTCTTATTCATGATGGAGCTCATAATGGGAAAGAACTTCAAATTATAAAGCAATCAGTTATTTATAAGTATTGCCCTGATTTTCTTCTGACCAGTTCACTGTGATGTAACTCTTCTGTCATTTTTCTTCACAACAAGCCTATAACTTGGTTCTTCCAAGATATAGTAATGTTGCACTTGGTCACCTAGTAAGATTCATGATGATATTTAAACTTGCATCTGCCAAATCGTTCCTCCCACAAACAATACCTACCACTTAATACAAAGTATTATTAGATGGATAACACCACTGGTCTATCTACCTGTCACTCCAATTAGTCTTAGGAATGCAAGTTTGACTTGGAAGCTCTAATTAAGATTCAAAACTGCAGCCTCATATGTTTTTCAGTGATGTTTGATTCCATATTCATCCATCCATCCATCCATTTATTTATTTATATTTATGTATATTCCACCTGTGTCCTAAGGATCCAGACTGTATACAATAAGTAAAACTCATAAAGTATCATAAAACCAATAAAACATCATCATAAGAATGAATATTTATTTCTTTATATTTTAAATCTAGGCAGTAAAAATTGGTTTCATCATAGACTACATAGTAGAATGAGACTCTTGTTTTGGATTTATATGTGTTTTTGTACTTCAGTCAGATTCAGATTCATTTCTTAGAGACCTATTACTTATGGATGTTATGCACAGGCCACTTATACCATGACACTGACTGACTGTTGTGATTGGAATGACATCCTTTCCCTTCTATCCTGACTGTATCTCTGTCAAAAGGATTTATTTATCCCTTACGTCTAGCTCTGTCTGGGGTGCCAGAGAATTCAAATTTAACTTTGGATATTCAGTAGGTTGTATCAGTTGTCTATTAAGAGTTAAGTACAGTATCTGTGACAAGGTATAGCATGTTTTTAGAATATTACTGTCCTTTTAAAAAAAAAATCACTGCCACATATTGATTGTTGCTTTCTATGGAATTTATTTCAGATAGGCAATATGAGTGGGAATACCAACAGAATTTGCAACCATGCAGTGTAAGTACCAGTAACTATCACTATAATTATCTTTTCTACTAGTCTTAACATACTAAGATTCCTATTAATCACTTAGGCAAGTTCCAGCTTAGAGGTAAAAGCTGGGTCATAGGTTTGTTCTGCCTATCAATAATGAAAAACAGAATATAAAAAGTCCAAATATCTTTATTCAGAAGTGCAATGATTCTCTAAGTAATTCTGCTTAAGGTAGTAATTTCACCATTTTTCAAAACATACTTTATATACATACACACACGTACATACACACACACTATGTTTACAAGTGTCAACTTGGAAAATTTTACGGGATGTTACAATTGCAAGCTTTTGTGCATTTATTTAGTACAGGATTTGTGGCAAAATCCACAGGTTCACTAAATGATTTTCTTCATACTTCTTTGTTGAATCAGGGAACTATTTTAATTCATTCAAAAAAAATTCTCAAAGGGATTAGTATACGTTAGTACATAAGAGCCAATATCCCAGCTATCAGTTTTCATACAGTCTAGCTGGACCCTAACATTACTTCTATCCCACATTTATTGTTCTTTCATTACAATTGTCAGGTTTTCCTGACAGCACATTATAGAGCACTTGGCTACACGGTTTGATTCAATCAGTCCAAGATCATGCAGATATAAGTAACAAACTACTGATAATATATCTGGAATCAAACTATTTTGGTTAAAACATAGGTTCATAAAACCTATCAACTCAGAGGGAACTCCTTTTTCCTTCCATCTATTACAAACTACAGAAGGTTGGCACCTTCTATTACTGACTTTTTTCTAGATAGCTGAAATGAATCTATTAAAATAAACCACACACATATACCTTTATTTTTTGTACACTCATAAAGCAGCAATTAATAAGACCTTCACTATAGTTCCTTTATACTACGAGTAGCTGAAATTTAACACAATAAATTTGTGTTTTACCTGCCATTACACTAATGCTATTTCTTTCCTTCATCTGCCATGGAGAACAGCATTTTTATTGTGTTCTGAAAATACCTCACTTCAAAAAGTACTTCAGGCCTGATTCCACCATTTAAAAGGAAAAGTAAGAGCAAATCTATAGTTCAGAGGAACTCTTCACCAAAACTGAAAATGCCATGTTAAAAACAAAAGGATCTAATTTTCCCCCAGACGTAAATAATAAAAGAGTTGCATGCAAATTTAGTAACGTAAAATTTGAGGTGATAAACAGAATGGAAGCCGGCTTCTTGTTTAGTATTCCTTAGTTATCACCATAATTGCTGCATGTCTGTCATCACTAGGAAAAGAAAAAAGTGTCTTTCTCAGCTGCTCCCCTGCTTGTTTTGTTCGCTGTATTCTTGTAAAGTGGGAGAAAATAAGTGTCATTTAATGAATAGTGCTATTCTTTGTCTGACAGCTTCATATCTGTTAGGTGTAGGAGGCCTAGTACTTTCCTTTCTGATAATGTTTTTGACAGTGCGCTAAATTCCTCCCCCCAAAGGCCAATGTAGATATTCTGCTAAAAGGAGCTCTATCTATCATGAATGGGTGCCCTCTTTTAACCCCCTTCAGCTTCTGTTCTTACATTAATTGAGCTGATCAGATTGAGTATATGAATTTGTCTTTGATGTATTCGTATGTTTAGTTGATGTTGCTTGCTCTCTCATTGGCCATGGACTGAGCTCTCACACAAATAGAACTGTTGTCATGGTAACAATGAAGAGCTAGGGATCTCTTGAAAAATATTTTTGTTTCAAAATTCAATCTGAAAAATTCTCACTGGATACGGTTCTTGGTTCTAAACATGTCATATCTAATGATGAATGCAATTAGAAATCCCACCAGTGTTTTAAATAATAAATTAGGTTAATTTCCTAAGCCTGGCATGACAACATACAAATACTAAAAAGGAATTGTCTCTTTGTTATCCATGACAAAAGACTTATTACTTTTGTCTTTAGGATCTGAAAAATAACAGACCAAACTTCTATGCGCAGAAAACCAGAACCCCTTAAATGAACTTTTTCCAAAGTGTTTCAAACCATTCTTATATTCAATTAATTTCATATTTCAGCAAATGAAGAAATCATTTTACAAAAGTTGAAAGGCATAGCAGTTGGCAAGCCTCTGAGGGTAAAAAAGCCCAAAGCCATTTTTTAATTGCTGAGCATGGAAAACGATAGTGTTGAACATATGTTTTGTAGGCCTCTACAATCTTCGAAGCACAGGATTTTAATTCCTAAATTCATTTTGTATGCAAAAAGAACCTGAAAAACAAAATAGCTTAGCTGATAGGAGTGATAGCTATGATTTATATCTTAGAGTTCCACACTATCATTATTGTCCCAGGAAATTAGATTCTTGATTTTTAAAATATTATATATTAACACATTGCAGGAAAGAATAGTAGAGTTGCTTCTGTAGCATATAATTATGCTACAATGGGACCTATTACAAATAAATAGTAGTGTCTTTTATGCTACCTTCAATTATATTTGTTCAGTCTTTTATGGTCATTTCTGTTGAATTCTGTTGCAAACAATGTTAAAATTCAAAACTTCCATAATTTAATGTCAGTCGCAAAAAAGCAGATAACATAGGACAAATATTATTACATAATATCTTCCATATTTATCAGTTTTTGAAAAGTATGGTATTACAGATATGTCAAGTAATACAACAAATCACCCTTTTTTATAATATAATGTGAAAGTACCGCAAGATGAGCAAAATGTTACAACATAACTCCTTCCTGTGTTGTTGGAACTATGTAGTTTTGCAAATCAATTTCAATGAGGTAATGTTAGTTTGAGAAATAAATATAGTTTGATTTCTTCCCAGTATTTGAAGCATCACTACAAAATAAATATAATGACAGGCCCTCCCATGTTTCTGAAGTAGTTTTGGTATTGGGCATGCAATTGGTAGTAATGCAAATTCTAGAAAATCCCATTTTCTGGGAGGACAATTCTAAGACCTAGAAAACAAGAAGCAGTTTATATATTACAGATAATACTAAACTGTAAATGACTTATCTATAGGTCATATTACTTTAAAATATTAGGAGTTGATATTAACATATCCATGATTATAAGCATATGTTACATTTATAGTATTACACTCATGAATTTAAAATAAACTGGAATATCTTCATCTGCACACACAAAAACACCCTATGACTCAGCAAAATATCACTGGCCAGATTGAACCATCATACCAGACCATAGCTAGTATAACTAAGGTTTATTGTATAAACCAGTTATTGGGTTCATATTTCACTTCTAGTAACAATCAGAGAAAGTGATGTAAAACCAATATTCACACATACAGAAGTATTTCCACACTGCCAGAAAAATGCCTTTTTTTGGTGGAAAAAGAACAATACTGGATTTGGACTTAATAGTTGATGATACAATCAATTGAACCATAGTTGTAACAAATTTACAAATATTTATTTAGGATCTATAATGTTTACTGAGTAAAATATTTTCCCTTTTCTAATTAAAAATGTGTAATTAAGGTGCATATACAATAATTTAGATTTTTTAAGCCACCCAAAGTCTGCAGAAGTAAGCAGTCATAACACGTTTAAATAAATAAATAAATTTTTATTTTAAGACTTGGACATCCAGTAATGATGTAAGAAATCATCTTTTAATGCATTATAAAGCGGCTTTATCCAGGGCAATATAGAATAAAAGAGTATAGCGAATCATGTCTATCTGTTTATCATTTATAAGAAAACACATGGTATTTAAAATAAAACTATTCCTTTTAAGTTTAAATATTAATACTCTACAAGAAACTGTTGATCCACCTCAGCCCTCTGCACTATCTCCAATAATGATCTTTTGTACAGATTCTCACAACATGGAACTTAACAGAAACTTATTTTTTCTGGCTTTTAGGGTTTTACATAATTGTTGATGTAGTCTCTACCAGCAATTCATCATGGGGCCTTACATTTTTTTCAGTTTTCAGAATACAGTGATTGGTCCAATACTCCTGATATCAGTGAAGATGTTATTAATCAGCTTTTCCATAAAATGCTAATAGCTTTGAATAGTCAGAGGTGGGTTTCAGCAGGTTCTGACCAGTTCTGGAGAACCGGTAGCGGAAATTTTGAGTAGTTTGGAGAACCGGTAAATACCACCTCTGACTGGCCCCGCCCCCATCTATTCTCTGCCTCCTGAGTCCCAGCTGGTTGGGAGGAAATGGGGATTTTACAGTATCCTTTCCCTGCCACGCCTACCATGCCACACCCACCAAGCCATGCCACACCCACCAAGCCACACCCACAGAACCAGTAGTAAAAAATTTGGAAACCCACCACTGCTGTATGTCCTGAAAAGAGGAACAAACTCTGGTTCACACCACAATACACCAGCATGTATCTTTTCTGTTCAAAAAACCAGGGTCTTTAATTGGGAAAAAGTTTTACAGTTATGGATTTGAAGGTCAAGACATGTATAGCACTGGAATCTAGCATACTTATCTGTGCCTTTTCCACCTAAATGCCTCTTTTTCCAGGGGGAAGCTGAAGAAGGCCACCCCATGAGCCCAGGATAAAATCAGCTGCTTTAAGGGGTTAAAGTCAACCATGGTGGTTGCAACCTAGTTTCCTGAGTAGCATATTTTTTCACATCTTGATTTTTTTCCAAGAAGCTAGTTTGCTAAGTATCAGAACTGATTTGCTCAAGGTGGAAAGTTCCACTATGTAAGCTCACACCTGTAGCTGAAATTGTACGGCCCAAACACATGAAGGTATATCACCTTGATGATCACCAGCCAGCATTAAAATAGTCTTTGGGGAAATGTTTATCCTGATACTCTAATACTGCTAATACGGCTGTGGGAAAAGTAGAGGAAGAACTCCAAATATTTCTTCTAAAATTTCAGAACTGCAGATAAAACAACTAAATAAACAGTGAATATTTGTGAGCTGTGAATTGGGTCTGTCTAGTGCAGGGGTGTCAAACTCACATCGTCATGGTGGCATCACGTAACTTATTGGGACTTTCCCCCCCCCCCCTTCATTTAAACCGGGAGTGGGCGTGGCCAGCATGTGACGCATCTGGGAGTTTGACAGCCCTGTTCTAGTTTAATGAAAAGAAGGACCAGGGGTGACATGATAGCAGTCTTTCAATTTTTAAGGGGCTGCCACAAAGAAGAACCTGTTCTACAAAGCACCTGAAGGCTGGACAAGAAACAACAGATGTAAATTTATCAAGGAGAGAGAAGCAACCTAGAACTGAGGAGAATAACAGCAAGAACAATTAATCAGTGGAACGATTTCCCTTCAGAAGCTGTGAATGCTCCAACCCTGAAGAGATTGGACAACCATTTGTCTGAAATGGTATAAGGTCCACTGCTTGAGTAGGGGATTGGAGTAAAAGACCTCCAAGGTCGCTTCCAATTCTTATTATTTGCTAATTCTGTATTTTCAGCACAATAAATCTTCAACAGTTTCCAAATTTTCCAAAGTCCCAGTTCTGAAACGATGCACCAGAAATGTCTTCTCCTAATTAAACCATGGGAGCCTGCTATTGATTCTCTTCCAACACTGCATAACCTAAGATTTCACAGTGGTGTTCTCAATGATTTCTTAATAAGTTGGCTGGCTTCACTCAAAACACTAAACTACAGTGTTGAATTGAGCTCCTGGTCATCAAGAGAGGTAATTAATAACAAGGAGGAATGCTTAAGAGTTTATTGTCAAAGACCACAGATTGCACCACAGACTGTAACATAATGAAATCGAAGGTATGCAGTATCAAGAAATCTGCATTGCGCTCAAGATTAAGTGGGAAAAAGAATGTTTTAATGCCACCGCAGAAATAACATTTAGAAAAACAGGTGTATTGGACTAAGGTGATCAGAATGCAAAATGAAATGTTAAAGAAAGGATTTCTCCAGCAGGGGGTTTGATTTGCAATAAGCAGACTTGGTGGTTGGTGCTGAACAGGTGCCAACCTGAGGATGAGCCAACTTCTGCTCACATTGAAGAGGCCAAACTACAGATGAGGAAGAAGGAAGCTATGTGGGAAAATGGAAAAGGATGCTGATGAAGGGAAGGTGAGGGGAGAGGGAGGGGACCAGGGGAGTGTAGAATAGTACTTCCCAATCTCAGCTACTTTAAGATATATAGGCTTCAACTCCCAGAATTCTCCAGGAATTCTGGGAACTGAAGTCCACACATCTTCAGAGTTGCTAAGGCTGAGAAACAATTTAATGTATTATAATATGTCCCAAAGTTATTTTCTAAAGCAATATCATTATTTTGTTGCAGCATCCCTAGGTATTCTTCCTAGAAATAGCCTGAACCATCACTTGTATTACCAAATAGGGAGAGATTAAAGCAGGGGTCCCCATCCCTCCACAGGTGGGATCCAGGCAGCATGCAAATCCATGCCTCCCCCACACTTAGTCCGTGAAAAAACTGCCCTCCACAGAACTAGTCCCTGGTGTCCAAAACATTGGGAACTGCTGAATTAAAACAGCACAGTCTGGTTTTGCAAGGTATGCAGATATTCCTTGACTTACAGCCACTAATGATCATGAAAGTTTTGTTGCAAAGCAAGGTATTTGTTAAATGAATTTTGCCCCATTTTAGAACCTTTCTCTTGCCACAGTTGTTAAGTGAATCGCTGCAATTGTAAACACAGTTGTAAAGTGAATCTGGCTCCCCTACTGAATTTACTAGTCAAAAGGTCACAAAAGGTGATTATATGACCCTGGGACACTGCAACCGTCATAAATATGAACCAGTGGCTAAGCATCTGAATTTTGATCACGTGACCGTGGGGAAGTTGCAACTGTCGTTGTGTGTGAAAAACAGTCACTAGGTGACTTTTTTTA
>JANHFM010004869.1:18041-32537 GCA_032468115.1 Grayia smithii | reverse complement strand
CCTCCCTTAATTCTTTCCTTCACCCTTCCCTTCCCAAAAGACAGGTAAATGCTACTGCCAGATGGAAGAAGTGGGCTCAGGATTTCACAAGTGGCCAGGAAGCTGTCAGGGAACATTTAAAGTGAGAATCATCTGATCACAGCAGCATGGTGGTGGCACTGAAGCAGCCACAACTTTCCCAAATTTTATTCCATCCAGAACAATGGTCACAACGTTCTGTAAATTAGTCCACTTGAGGTACTTTTGTTGACAAAATTTTGTTCTATGATGCAGCATTTTTCCCAGTTGAAGGTGATAAAATATCAGATACCAGAGTTTTAGTAGTAGATCATCTGTATAATGCAGAATATATAGACATTGTCTGCTTTCCTGCTAGACTTGCTTTTTTTCCCCCTATCCCACAATAATAATCACTCTGCACTGGGGCACCTGGAAAGTTGAAATGGAACCTTGTCCACTACTCCTATGTTGCCTATTCCTCAGGGTTCCTGTCATATATACCATGAGCCCTATCATAAAGTGTGATATAATAATATGTCAATAGGTGAAAAAGCATATGATGATAGTTTAGAATAACTGACAGAGTTGGTACCTAATCTATGAAGTTTGCCCATTCAACCCTAAAGAACCAGGATAGAAAGTGTCTGAAAAAGTGTGATGGAGTACAATGAAGTACAGTGAAATTCAGGTAGTCTTTGACTTACGATCACAATTGAGCCAAAATTTATGTGGTTAAGTGAGACAGTTGTTAACTGAGGTTTGCCCCCATTTTACGACCTTTCTCGCCACAGTTGTTGAGTGAATTACTGCAGTTGTTAAATTTGCAACAGGGTAGTTAAGTGAATTCGACTTCCGCAGGCTCTCAGGGAAAATAAATCATAGACCCAGCCCCTCCCTGGCTGGGAAATAAATAGTAGGGGTTTGGGAGTGGCCTGTTGTCGCAGACACCATTCGTTTTCCAGTGTACAACAATCAAGTCAGATTCTTTTGTCAGAACCAGGTTTGTTGGAACTAATTGCTCTGTTTTTGAGTCTCCCTGCTGGGAAATAATAGGTAGTGAATTTGCCTCAGCCGGTGTGGACAGGGACTGTTTCTGCTTGGCTTAATCATTGAAGGACTTTTTATCTTGAGTTCTCATGTGAACAGAGACTGTTCGTCAGGGCCATCTTAAAAGCATTATGGGCCCTTGGCAAAGCAGTGTACTGGGCCTCCTACAACTACTCACAGGTATAAAAATGTAAGTGGCCAATAAAAATCAGTGTTAATTTCTATCAATGCATGTTAGTATTAATTTTAAAAATGCAGTAAAATGTAATAAATACATTGCTGTATTTATATGATACAAGGTGCATTGAAGGGTTAACAGAGATTAGTATCGGGCCCCTATGCCCGTGGGGCCCATGGGCAAGTGCCCATCAGGCCCATAATGATAACACAGCCCTGCTGTTTGTGCCCTGTTTCAGAAGGGGGAAAGGTTCTCATTTCTGACTAATTATTTTTGGTTTGGTCTATCCAACATGAATAAAGACTGTTCCTGCCCTATTTTAAAAAGGGGGTTGTTTTATTTATGAATAAGTAGTTTTTCATCGCTTGTGAAGGTTAGATGGTAGACAGAGGTTAGAATAACCACTTTTTAAAACCTTCCAGTGTATATATCCATATACTACAGGTAGTCCTTGACTTATAACCATTCATTTAGTGAACATTCAAAGTTACAACGGCACTGAAAAAGTAGCTTTCAGAAAAAGTTTTCACACTTACAACCATTGCAACATCCCCATGGTCACATGATCAAAATTCAGGTGCTTGGCAACTCATATTTATGACGGTTGCAGTATCCCAGGATCATGTGATTCTCCTTTGCAACCCTCTGACAAGCAAAGTCAATTGGGGGAGCCAGACTCACTTAAGAACTGTATCACTAACTTAACCACTGCAGTGGTTCACTTAACCACTGTGGCCAGAAAGGTTGTAAAATAGGGCAAAACTCACTTAACAACTGTCTTGCTTAGCAATGAAAATGTTGGATTCAATTGTGGCTATAAGTTGAGGATGACCTAAATAGGCTTAGTCTGGCAAGATTCTGCATGTACGATGCAAGCAAATAAAGAACTGGATTTTGGCTGGATTGTACCATTGAGGTGAGCTTCAGAAGAACAGGCTGGTGGAGAAGTGCTCCCGAACTGCCAACTTAATTTTATTAGGGATAGCACAGTGAGGTCAAAAGAGACTGAACAGTTATATCCGTGTCACCAGATTGCTGTATTCGAAATCCTAGCTCTTCTGGGTCACTTGAATGCAATTAAAAGGTGAAGGTAAAGGTTCCCCTTGCACCTATGTGCTAATTGTTCCCGACTCTAGGGGGCAGTGCTCATTTCTGTTTCAAAGCCGAAGAGCCAGCACTGTCCCAAGACGTCTCCGTGGTCATGTGGCCGGCATGACTAAATGCCAAAGGCGCACGGAACGCTGTTACCTTCTTACCAAAGGTGGTCCCTATTTTTCTACTTGCATTTTTTATGTGCTTTCGAACTGCTAGGTTGGCAGAAGCTGGGGCAAGTAATAGGAGCTCACCCCGTTACGCAGCACTAGGGATTTGAACTGCTGAACTGCCGACCTTTCGATCGATAAACTCAGTGTCTTAGACACTGAGCCACCGTGTCCCTGTTGAATGCAATTACAGTAGCTTAAAAATCTCTGGCATTCCAATATGAGTATATGAACACTGGAGCCCAGATCTAAAACAAAGCAAGAAAGAAATATTCTAGCAGTGGACCAGGATCAGCCCATCCTTTGATTAAATTTAGTTTGTTCCTTTTAAAAGAAAGAATGAAAATCAGGGCAGGCATCAGCACAAAAACAGGAATCGGGTTTCAAAATTATACATTCCCTGCTCAGCTGGAAGCAATACTATCCTTTAAGCACTCTGTCAAAAAGAAAAAAAAATTCTCAGTAGATCAAACCTGAATGCTCTCGACAAACTTTTTGTGAAAACCAGACACCAAGAATTATTTGTAAGATTTTTAGCCAGCGGTTTTTAGGGTGGAATAAATCTGAGACAATCAGACTCCATTTGGGAACAATTCGTCAAGAAGAAGACAGGCAGAGTGTGCAGAATAAATTACTCTTCTGGTCTGGCAAAGATGGTTGACCCGTGAGGACCTTCAGAAGAAAGCAACTGGACTGGGACCATATGAAAGCCGTCACGTGGAGCCACAGATTGCTACAAAAAATGGAGTTTCCCCCTTTTCCTTTCTATCCTGTCCCTGCTGTATATTTGCTGCACTTTAGGAGAACCTCTGTTTGTGCTTTCCTCACTTCCTCTCTACAGAATACAGCACCATTTAATGTAAACATTTCTATATTGCCAGGACTTCCTTCATATTAGAGAATCCGTTTATCTTCTAAATCAAAAGTGGAACTACACGTTGTGAATATAATCATTCTTATTTACCTTTAGAAGAGCTCACACTGCAGTTGTGTAGATCATCAAGTCTTATGTGTTAGTGTGTTCAGTGAATTCGGTCCATTGTGGCTGAGTCACAAACCATAGTTCAAACCATGGTTAAGAAAATGGTGTGAACCCAGCCAGTGTTTCCATTTGCATATCAGCAATAGCACTTAGACTTATATACTGCTTCACGGTGCTCTACACTTTATAGAGTCAGCATATTGCCCCCAAGAACAATCTTGGTCCTCATTTTACCAACCTCGGAAGGATGCAAGACTGAGTCAACCTTGAGCCAGTGAGAATCCAAGGAATCAAACACCTGGCAATGTGAGCAGAG
Organism: Grayia smithii; assembly: GCA_032468115.1. Taxonomy (NCBI): domain Eukaryota; kingdom Metazoa; phylum Chordata; class Lepidosauria; order Squamata; family Grayiidae; genus Grayia; species Grayia smithii. Next base: position 28,752 of record JANHFM010004869.1, on the reverse strand, counting down.
TTATCCTGCAATACTCCATTCTAATCCCTGCGCCACCATGGCTCTTATTGTGTCATAGCTGGATGTGGTTTGACCGTAGCTTGATGTATGATCCCAGCCTCTATGGCATGTATATCATGATTTATGACATGTCATAAGTGCCTTTCCCAAAGCCCTTTTTTTTCATTTTAACTATAGGTACTCCTTGACTTAGAACAGTTCACTTAGTGACTGTTCAAAGTTAACAACGGCACTGAAAAAGTGACTTATGACCATGTTTCACACTTATGACCATTGCAGCACACACACACCCCATGATCAAAATTGAGATGCTGGGCAACTGGCATGTACATATGACAGTTGCAGTGCCCCAGGGTCATGTGCAGAGGTGGGTTTCAGCAAGTTCTGACCAGTTCTGCAGAACCGGTAGCGGAAATTTTGAGTAGTTCCAAGAACCGGTAGTAAAAATTCTGACTGGCCCCGTTTCCTTCTATTCTCTGTCTCCTGAATCCCAGCTAATCAGGAGGAAATGGAGATTTTGCAGTAACCTTCCCCTGGATTGGGGAGGGAATGGAGATTTTACAGTATCCTTCCCCTGGAGTGGGATGGGAATGGAGATTTTACCTTATTTTACCTTTTACCTTCCTGTGCCACGCCTACCAAGCCATGCCCACCAAGCCATGCCATGCCACCAAGCCACACCTACAGAACCGGTAGTAAAATTTTTTGAAACCCAGCACTGTGGATAGTGATGGGCAACTGTTTCAGTCTAATAGCTTTCGACAGTGGTGGGCAACTGTTTCAGTCTAAAGTTGCTATTTTTAAAATAATTTTTGACCCATTTGTAAGTAGATGTAGGTTAAGAATGGAAATAGATCCTTGTTTTGTTAGAAATAGAAAAAAATTCTATAAAAAAAGATAAATATTTTGCTAAATATTTTGCTTCTCATCCTAAAAATGAGTTTATTACACTGTTTCAAAGTGGGGGGGCACAGATTAGAACTAATGTTACATTTCAGAGGCTATATAAATAATATATGTAGCAGGTTACTGAAAGACTGCAGCAACCACTTCAAAGTGTTTTTTTAAATGGGTACTTTTAGTACGTATATATTATTTTAAAATAAATGTTTTTGTAAAATAAAATTATAGTTTATTAGAGTTGTTCATTCATAAAAATTTGAAATAATATTGCATATAAAATGTCCCGTTTTTTTAATTGCTTTTTTCCTACTAGTATTGAATACAATGGATTAAATTACGTATTAAATAAGTATTAATAATACCTACACTAAAGGTGTTTTCATTCTTTCTTTTTCTGAAGTTGCCTGCACCAACCCCAAAGTATTCCAGGAATCTCCCAATTGGAATTGGGAGCCATATCAAAAAAGCTATACAGAGAATGGGATTTCAATCAATAAGATCTATCTATGATGTTGTCATACAATTTTTATAAATACAGTGAAAAAACATCATTATTCATATGAACAATAACAGTAAATGTTATGAACAATAGTTGTAGACAACCCATGACCTGTTGGATCATCCTTTCATATATATTTGCGAGCACAGATTGCTTGAGTGTGGGAGACTTACCCAAGGAACTTGTGACCTTCCCTATAAGGTTCACCATTGGCTTTCTTCCTGCCAGCTTCCCAGGAAGGAAGTTGCAAATCCAAACTTGCCTTTATGCTCCCACTATTAGCTGTGGTCATTTAATCTCCATTGACTTTGTCCCTGCAAGCTTCCCAAGCTTCCCCATTGATTTGTGTCAGCGAATGTTGTAAATGAGGATCATGTGATTATAGCAGTTTGGCCACAGTGCTCAGCAACAGCAGTACTGTAGCATGGAAATGTCAAGAACTTACAAATTTTATTTGCATGGCAGTAATAGGTCCCAATAGGTCTGTAAGTTACTCCATTTGAGAAATAGGAGTTTTAGTACCATAGTATATAGATACAATGAGTAATTATATATATTTATATAATAATAATGATTACAAATTTATTATATGCAACTTGCACATAAAGTTATCTCCCCTTTGGAAAGAGATTAGCAGCTACATACATCTGATTAATAAATAAATAAATAAATAAATAAATAAATAATAGTCCTTAATAATAACTAATACCCTGTTTTCCCCAAAATAAGACATCCCCTGATAATAAGCCCAATCGGGCTTTTGAGTGCAAGGCAATAAGGCCAAGCACTTATTTCAGGGTTCAAAAAAATATAAGACAGGGTCTTATTTTCGGAAAAATATGGTAACTAAACCTTATCCCCTTACAAATATTCCCTGATTCCAAAAAAAGGCCTGTCAACATGAAATCTAGAATGGCTGACATTAAGTTGGGCAACAGGGTGCAACTGCAGTTATGGAATTAGGCATAATACTGACCGTATTTTGGAACTCTACTGCCTTTATTCATTGTGTTCACAGAAAATTGTTCACAAAGTAGTTTGAACTACATGAGTAAACAGTTGTATAGTGTTTTTAATATATTATGCATGGAATGTTATATAAACAATAAAATAAATCAAATATTTATTGTTGCGATCTATTCCAAACAAATATATCCTTCTTAGGTAGTTATTACTTGTGGTATATTTTGTGTACAACTGTAGAATAAAATTACTGAAGCTATGATTCTCTTAATATTTAAATAATATATTAAAATTTAATATTCAGCACCTGGAAAATCTGTTTGCCAGCAGATGAGATAGCTGGGCCTGGAGCTTTTATACATATGGGACTCAAAAAAACCACCTATCACAAACAATTACTAAGTTTACTCGCTGCATAAGCCAGCGTTGCTTCTGTTCATTCTTAGAGATTATGTCTACACTAAAAATTCACTATTTCTAACATATTTTACCAAATTAATATTCATAATAGTAATTTAATAAAACCATAGGGGCTCAACTATTTTTTTCTGAAAAATTGCAAAAGTATATTTGTCCATAAATATATGATCACTTTTAAACAAACATGCATATTAGCTATGGCTCATTTCAATATATATTAATATATTAAATAGCAATTAAATTTTATTTTAATGCAATATTTCTAGGAATACTGTATAAATGAATAGCATTTATATTTGGGCATATTAGAAATTATCTAATATATCTAAATATACAAATGTTTGTATATTTAATCATATTATTATTGGTGGCAACATAAATTCATTGAAAACAGAAAGAGCAGCAGATAATTGAAAAGTACTGAATATATTTTAAAATATGTTTTATAATACGTAATTTTTGCATGTTGTATATAGCTCTTTCAGCTTTGAAGAGGGAAAAGAGAAGGGATAAGTATAAAACATTTGTACCTCATTACACCCAAATAATTCAAACAGAAGTCATTCTACTACTATCCTGCTAATAAGGCATCCAATTTACTAAACAATGAAGATTGAAAGAATATAAAAAAGTTACAAATGACTGTCCAAGGAATGACACTGGAAAATATTAAGCAACAGCTCTACCTCCAAATAAGCTTCACAATTAAATAGTTTTAATGAAGAAAGCTTTCAAAGACAAAAATTGGGAGGCATTGGTTAGATTGCCTCCAACTTTGTGTTTTGACATCTTCGTCTTTCGTGGCATTATATTGTCTCTGTGCATCTTACAAAGAAACCCTTTTACTAGGCCCACACACATGAACAAGAGACAGCAGTGCTTATAAAAGAGATTGTCAAGGGTGTGAGCCAAAATGGGTCTCATTTGGATTTCAAGTGAACAAAACTACTAATGCATTTCATTACAATGCATGTGAACCTCTGAAAAGAAGGATGGACTGGGATTTTCATCCCTATTAATTTATTGAAATGGATTCATTTTTCCCCTAGCATATCATGAGAGATCATGAATTTCTATACACACACACACACACAAAGAGAGAGAGAGAGAGAGACAAGACAGTCAGAGACAGAGAGAGAGAAAGTCCAAATATAGAATAAATACAGAACCCAAATCCAAATGTGGCCCAGTGTTTTTGTAACATGTGAATGCTCTTTTAAAAGAAATACATGGAAGGTTTTAAAAAGTAGAATCATACATGGTTTTCAGAAAGTATTCATTTTTCTAATGTTCTAACATTATATTACCCAATCCTATGCATCTCAGTTTTCCTCTCATATGTATTTCCAGCCAGATGTAAAGATGACAAATCAAATACATGTGGAAGGGCTATAAATAAACAATACTTTTTAAATAAATGTACTCGTAAATATAAAAATAATTTGGGGGTCCAAATCTTCTTCTCCGTGATCCAATTGCAAATAGAAGTTGGATGCAGCAAAAATACTAAGTGGAAGAAATGGGAATAATTTTGACCAGTCCTTTCTTTTTTCTCCAACCCCTCCCTAATTGCAGACACTTCTATCTGATGTAGAGGCCCAACTGACCTCAGAGGGCAGATTTTGGAGGACAAAGTAGTTACACAGATAATTGGCTGAAATTACTGCAACTTTCCCACATTCATCTGAAAATTCAGGTTCATGTAACTCTGGACCTAATCCAGAAAATTTCATTTATTCACAAAATGTTTTATATATTATTAGCAATAACCTACTACTGTAAACAAATTATAAAAAAAAAACATCATAGGCTAGAAATTCTGTGTATCTCTTTATTATATTTAGCCTTACTTGTATGTTCTCTATACTTTTTGAATTTATATCATAAATTATGTATGTAAACTAAGGTTCTAATATATCCTTTTATATATATTAGATTTGAACATGATGTGGTAAATTCAAGATGTTTAGTAAATGCTAAAATATACCTATACATATTAATTCCTTAGAAGCCCAGTAGGAAGTGCCACAGATTTTTATATTCTATAAACATTCCTATTACATAAGATCTGATAGACAACTCTTGCCAAATTATAAGAATAGATACTACACTTTGAACTTAGCCCAGGGAATCAACAAATGAACAGAAGATGCCCTTCTATCTGAAAAGATACAATGCATTCCCTACTTTTTTGCTTGTAAACTAATCATTCATAAATACCTGTGTGTGTGTGTGTGTGTGTATTTATTTAAAGGTAGTTAAATTCTGTACAGTGGTCTGTATCAGAAAAATATGCCTGACTCTTGATTGATAAAAAGAAACTTCTCTAATTTTCTTTTATTTGTTTTATTATTCTTAGGTTTTGTATTATTTTATACTAATAAATTTTGTGTATTTAGGTGCATGACCTGGTCATCACCAAAACAAAGTGTTTGATATGAATTCTTATTGGCATAAATTATAATAAAAACATTTCAAGATCAAACACCTTTATATTTAACCTTTAAAAATCTTGAAAATTACTATAACAATAAACAATATTTTAATGTACATTTAAATATTTTAATATTATTTAAAAATAAGTTTATATCTATTTCATTGTCCATTATGTTATTATTATATTTATCTGCTCTGTGTAATTATAAAGAATGTAAACATATCATAATCAATTATTATAATGACTTAATTGAAAATGGCTTTATACCACTTCCCTAAGTATAGTAAACAAAATTCAAGAATAAAATAATAAAATATTAAGATATTTGCTTTCCCTGAGTGTAAAAGATTGCAAATTTCAGATCAGGCAAATGTCTATAGGAATAATTTAAAAAAATATATATTTTAAAAAAAGGAAAATGACAATTAAAAAATGTTATTGTTAAGATTTCTAAACTTGCCAGTATCTACCTATTAGATAGCCCCTAGCTATCTATTTATCTATTGCACAGATACATAGTTACAATGTGGGAAAGTACAATCTTGATGTGCACTCATCCATACAAATCCCCTGAGAACACCAGCAATACAATTTTAGTTCTATTGAATTAATATCTAGGCTAATTTGATGAATTGGTGGAAAGTAGAAGATAATTGGTTATGTAATCTTAAATATAACTGGACAGAAAAAAGTGAGTTTGCGCATATTTTATTTGCCATAAGAAACTCTTTGTGCATTTAAAATTGATATAAATGATTAGAATCAAATAATTTTGATTAACAAAATTGAATAGCAAAATTATCCGTTGACTTTTAAGTTCTCTGAAATCTGTTTAGGTGGAATATGGTTTTTGTCATTTTTTTAAATTTGACATTCTTTAGTATCTACTAAATTCATCCCCAAATACAACTTAATAAAACTAGATTTTGCAATTTAAAGTATATAATATTCTGAACAGAAAAACATACCATATGATCAATAAACTAAATAATATACTCATGTTAATTCATCTTTTAAAAGGTATTTGTTTAGCTCATTTTTTTGATAGGCCTCTCATTTATTCTGGAGACATGTTGAAAAACATCCTGTTTTCTTTCAATTTCTTCTCCCTTTCTCATTTTGTTATTCTTAAAGAAGGATTAAATTCTTGTTTTCACATTGTAGAGGTTGAACTGTCAACTAGTACTCAGATAAATAATTTCAGTTGAAATATAGTCTACATTATATTTCATTATTCTAGATTTTCTTTTTAAAAAGTTACATCTTTTGTTCATAACTCATCCTATAAAGATTTTTTCTCTCTCTCGGATAGACATAGGAGAAATTGGGACACAATAGTTCCAACTAAAAAGATTATATTAATTAAAATAGTTGTATCAGTCATTTAATGCTAGTAACATCTAGGTTAGACTTGTGGTTCTTCTCATGATGACATATTTGTGAATGTGTAAATCAAATTTTTGAAGGACAATCTACTGACCTGTTATGGCCCTTTAAACACTAAATTAGTAGTGCCATATTTTGGATTAAAAACATTTAATGAATGAAGCCTTTGCGACATCTGGCGGTGCAAAGTATATGCAAAAAATTACTTTTGTTTTTACAAATCAATCAGTACTTGAAATTTGCTCTCCAAAAGGCTTTGATACCCCCTAGCGGGAGGACAAAAGCAATCTAGTTTGTAAAAAAACATGGACTATCATGAATCCTTATGGTGCAAAGGTCAGATCTTGAGATGTAGTGACATTGCGACAATGAGACACTTGCTGGACAGAAAGCCTGCACATTTAAATATAAAAAAGATCTTCATGAAATGTTCCCACACATTTAAAAGTATAAAAAAATTCGTCAAAACAATCAGTGCAAATGCTAAAGAATGAAAATAAAATGTGTGTATGAATGTTGGTGTTCAAATTATTGTCTTAATTTCTAATAGCACCATTTTGTTATTAACATTTTTGAATAACACATAAACAGACATAAAATCTTAAAATATTCATATATCTTTTACATATCACATTCTACCTTTCTTTAAATGTAGTAGCATAATTGCTTAATTTGAACTGCTTCTTTGGACCAAATGCCAACATAATATGAATAAATATGGCTAACTTGAACAACTGCATTAACATCTATTTTTTAATAGTCATTTTACAGAAGCAGGTATAGAAAAAAACATTTTCCCAATGGAACTTAAGAATACATGATGTTTACAGTGAAAAATAATGATAGTGGCACTAGCAGCTAAGAACCTTCTGAAAAATAGAAGGACATTTTAAAAACTACAACGTGAGTTTCAAGAACATGTCTGCTCAGCCTAAATATTTGAGATAAAGTTTCAGTGATATTAAATATAATTATGTTTGAATAAATTCACGTACTATTACCAATTTTCATATGTTTTGCCTGATAGACTACATTTCTAACACATTGGAAAGAAGATCTATGAGTATATTAAACATTGTGACTAATCTAAGAATTTTGGTTTAATTCAGAATCTTTATAAATATTAAGTACAGAGAATTTGTCTGATTACAGTAATTTATTCAAAAAATCTAAAAAGAGGATATTATTTCAGTATCACACATAGCAACAAAAAATTAAACTGTAAAAGAATGCTTACATTCAGCAAAAGGGTAATCAAGTTATAATAGAACATACTGTAAAATTATTAAAGTTCTATTTTCAAATACATTAAACTTGATTGTGGATAATGAGTTGAGTCTAATGGCACCCAGTATATATGCTGTGTTTTTTATACAAAACAAAAACTCATTAAACTATGTTTCCAACATTTCATATCAAGAAAGCAATACCAGTAAGTCATTAGACAGGACAGAACTAGGATAGAACACCTTTGTTACCTGCTCGTGAAAACTCAGTGATAATGAGCAGAACTACAGATTTTCAATAAGTTAAATATTCATGCCGGTTTTGTCCACCCCTTACAAAGTAGTACAAAGAACAGGTATCTGTTAGATTATGTCATTACAAAATAAGAGTGAAAATACTAAATTAAGATTCAACATTTATGATGTGGAAAACCATCTTCTATATGTATTATTTAGAAATATTTGGCATACATCTCAGATGGGCAAAAAAGGTCACAATATTATGAAAACACTGAAACCAACTTTATAATAACTTTGTTATATAAAAAGTTATACATGGCTGAAAAGATAGGCTTTTACAGTAGAAAACTTGCTACATTAGTAAGGAAATTTATTCTAGAAATAAAAAATGATAAAGAAAAAATCAAAGAAAAGACATATAAACAAAAATTGCAGGGAAAGAATAATGGAAACATTATAATTTAGTTTTTCAGTAAAACATTCATTTAACTCATCATTACTATGGTATAGAAAATGATCTGAGTCCTCACTGAAATAATTAATATAGTACTGTAAGATTTTTCTTCAGTCCAAATTAGGCATTTAAGTTGATCACATAGTCAGCTAGATGTTTAGACTGGATTTGGCATTTTTATCCATCTATTGAGTCCTTCTCAAAATCCTGGGATAGCCAATACTGTGTGATAATGTTAAAGGTATCGTCATAGGATGTAAGCTGTTCCAAGTAAAGCTGCCTTTTACAAGTGACTGATGGTGATTTTATCAATGCCAATGGTGTTCAAATAGTGCTCCACGTTTTCGGATTGCACCCAAGGCACATATTGGTAGTATCTTTGCTTTCTTTTACCATAATCATTTTACTTTGAAAGTCCTTGCATACTGTGATTCTCTCAAGTTTTTTCTCTTCTCTTCTCTTCTCTTCTCTTCTGCTGTCTTTAGGAACTGCAACATTCACTATCTAGACTTTATTGAGAATTGTTAAGTCTGGGATATTATATATAGGAAGTGCTTGTCTGTTTAAATTTAAAATTCCCAGAACATTTTAATTTCTTCATTTTCTATTCCTTTGTCCTGCAAATTTTGTGATCCCACAAGTTTTGCAAACAACTGGAATTTCTTACCAATATTCTAGACCATTGTTGCTATTTGTCATGCCATTGTTTCTATTCAGTCTCTGCAACCTTCTTGCAGCAACTAACTAGTGGTACATTGTTTCTTCAGTTGCTGTCTTCTCAATTCATCGTCATTATTTTTGTGATATTCTTACTTTTAGACCTTGAGCTTGTTTGAAGGTTCTAGTAGGAAAGTGCAGCTATTGTATACCCTTGACTGAAAATCAGTACACTTCTTCTATCTGGGATGGTCATCCTCTTCCACCGAGGGTGCAGCTTCGGGAGCGACACACATGGAGCGGTGAGGAAGGAAGGGGACACCCGTCTAGCCAGCCAGATCAACTGAATCAACCCTGGCGATCAATGGGGTGACAGATGTCGCAGCCAGATCACTCCCACATCCAGATATTCTTACTCTTAGTTCTGCTTGGATCCCATCCATTATTCCAGCTATATATCTAATGACTTGAATTGCATGTTAACCATTTGAAAGTTGCTGATAAACAGATAATTGGCCTGTAATTGCTTGGTGTTGCCTCTTTAACCAAGCTTCAATTTTACTTCCTTGAAGCATGTTGTTAAACTGCTTGGCAATATATTTATTATAACATCTTGGGGTCATGTGTTTGCCAACAGCAACCTTTCCAATCAGCTTCTGACAAGCAATGGGCAAAGCTGGATTCACTTAATGTCAGTGTAATTCACTTAGCAACTGCAGTGATTCAATTAACAAGCATGAAAAAAAGGTTAGAAAATTGGATGTGACTTATTTAACTACTATCTTGCTTAGCAACATAAATTCTGGTCATAAGTTGAGGATTACCTGTACTAGCATCTTTTAATACTTGTGCTGTTTCTTTGGTACAAGCTTCAGTGCAAACAAGCTTATTCTGTTGTTTTGATGCTGTTCTATATGCTCAATTCTTTTTTAATTAGATGGCTTTATTCTTTCTGAGAAGGCAGAGAAGTGGGTGCCTGGTTTGAAAATGAAAATGATTTAATAGCTATGCTGGCATCCTCTGCTGCCTACTCTCTGTGGTTTGCCTTAGCTACTTCTGGCAAGGCTTTGATTTCTTTGCCCTGGATAGACTTTTACTGTTCTTCCAATTCTGCTTGGGTGAATATTTTATATTATACATCAACATTAATCTGTTAGCTCTGTTCTCTTATTTCTGATTCTGGATGTTGTTTTTTCCAGTATTTGTATATTCTTTTCAGATATCCTTCTCACAGTCTCCTAGTTTCTAGCCTGATGACTTAACCAAAACACCAAATTGGCTCTTGTTATGGCTCTCTTCTTGTTAGGAACAAGATTCCTGATTATTTGGACCTCAAAGTTTCATAAGATCTTCATCAGAAAATTTTCCAAAACTTTTTCAGTTTGATATTTATTTATTCATTTATTAGTTGCATTTATATGCCATCTGTCTCCCGAAGGACTCGGGGCGGCTCACAAATAAAACATCAATAGAAATACATTAAAAATATTAAAAATAAATGCAATAATCGATAAAACCAATATAAA
>JANHFM010004869.1:7038-17941 GCA_032468115.1 Grayia smithii | reverse complement strand
CAGGCATATACAAGGAATGAAGGAATTTGCTGAGCACTTGAGTTGTGCTCGAAACTGTAAGCCGCCCTGAGTCTCCGCAGAAGGGCGGGATATAAATAGAAATTTTAAAAAAAATCCAAACTCTTGGAAAGTTTCCAAAAGTGTGGCTCTCAAACTAGGAAAACATTGTGAACCTGTTCTAGAATATACAATTTAGAGTCAAATTTCAAATGAAGCCATGCATCTTAGTTAAAGACAGAGTAACAGAGGACTAAAAGGCCCCTTTAAGATTTAGCATTGAAACCATATAGTTTGTACAACTGAACTCTCTGTTCAGGAGGAACATGTTTCAGGCAAAAGGCAATTCAAAATAGATTTTTTTTACAGATGATGAAGCAATCAAGTAATTAAAAAAGAATGTGAGATTCTGGACTTGGAAACAGGAGTATATGTTAGAATAAGCACCAGCAAACATGTCAAGCGCTAGGTAAATCAGGAAATCCAGATAGTTCAAATTGTCTAAAGATTTATTGTAAGCTTGAGCTCTCTACAATAATCTGAACTACTAACAGCCAAGGGAATTTAGTGGGAGATAAGAATAAAAGGAATTCAAGGTGGGCTGGACTTAGATCTCTTGTGAATTACACATTTTACCCCCTCCCTCGGGCTCAGCCTGGTCATCTACAATAATAAAGAATTATATGAATGTTGCATCCAGTTCCAAAGCCAAATTCTAGAAAAAGGAATTATTTCGGCAGCAAATCAAATAAGAGCAGTACAATGAATATCTGGACTCAAGGATATTTATCAGGTTTCAAGCAAAAGTCTTAGGAATATGTCTGCATGGGTCAAAAGAGACAGAATAACAGATATACCTTGCTGACTCCTACTACTGGACTCCTACTACCTACTGGAACTCCTAGATAATAAATGTTTGGGGCTAAAAGTAAAAAAAGTATGAAGATACGATTCTGCTGTAATCATAAAACTTTGGTGACCTTAACAGGTAACAAGGCTTCATAACTATTTTACCCATTGGTCTAACTTGCCTTTGATTATCATGTACAACAAGATCATACCTTCTTAGATATAGAATGAACTATTGGAATATTTTTCAAGTAACTCAGTGAATTTAATCAAAAGAAATATGTAGCTATTTTGTAATTTATTCATGCCTCTCCATAAAGAGCAAAACCCCAAATGTTTTTCTTTCGAGTATTCCTTCTCCTCCCTAATTGGGTCATTTAGTTTAGGAGCTCAGAGCTCTTGGGGATGAAAAATTAGTAAAAGACTCTGTTGGTCAGTCCATTCATCTATCCATCCATCCATCTAAAAACAGAAGGTTCAAATTATTAGAATTCCTAACTGCTGCATTTTAGATTCAGAAATATCTGGTAGGTGCTTGAAAGCCTCTTATATGCTTTGACTGACACTGGCATTTTACATTCATTGTGCCCTAGTGATCTGAGATGTTTAAAAAGTTATTATAACAGTATACAAGAAATCGAAACTTACAAATTAAGAAAAAAATTACATATGCTTTTGTTTGCATTAGTTTCTTATGCTAATATAAAGTATCCTGTAAAAATTGGGGTATTTATACAGGATATGTCATAAGAAAAGAACTGTCTTCAATTATATCTTATTTTGATCAAAAAAGGAGATAGCGGGAAGTAAAAAAAAGAAAATAAAACCACAAGTGGAATAGCATTACATTAGCTATTTAAAATGGGACTGATAAGAAAATTTGATTAAGGAGATTCTGCTGATCTGCATACAAAAAGAATTCATTGTACTTCATTAACAATAACTTATTGAATACAATATAGCATTAACTGAGATTTGGCTTTATGCATAGAAGTGACTTCATTTTTTTAATCAAATGTAGCATTGAATAACCTATACAATTATTTCAGAAGTAATTATATCATTTTACTGCTAATTTTATTAAAACCTCACTGACAAAGATTTAGTTCTTTACAGGTGGTTAAAAAGTTCTTTATTAGTACAATTAATACGCACATATTCATGATATTTTACTGTGAATTTTCTTAAAAGGATGCAATTACTAAATTAAAGAATAACAAAAAGAATTATAAAAAATGAAGGTCAGAAAAAGACAATTTTACTCCTCACCATATTAATAACAATAGATCTGATATAGTAAAGAGCATGAAAAAGTAATTTTTTCTCCTATAGTAAACAAAGCAGGCTGTTTTTAGAAGAGAAAAATATGCTAGTTTGACCCTCAAAAAACTCTCCTCTTTAATAAGAGGTAAACTTATAAATATGATTTTTTAATGTTCTTTCTGTATACATTTTAACATGGCTAGCATATCACATTCCTAACATTTTCAATACCAGCTCTTACATTAAAACCAGTCTTTGGATGGAAATTAATTTCCTGATGCTTAGATTTTAACTAACATTAAATTTTCATTAACATTATAAATGAAGCTTGTAATTAATAATTACAAATTATTATTGTAAGCCAACTGGATCCTTTCAGGATTATAAAACAATAACTGGTTACATAGCAAAGTTAGTGTGCATATAAATCGATGTAGTCACATTTTATTACTGCAGTCCTTAGAGATAAAAATAGATCCAGTTTTTAAAAATTAGTGCAAATGCTTATTTCCCTTACTTAAACAACAGCATTTTTCAAGTTGAAAGAGAAAAAGGCACAAGTGTTTGCAATCCCATTTTGACAGCACTGTGTGGTAGATATGACTTTCACAGTCTGCTGGCAGTTTGTAGGAAAGCCACCACACCTGTGACTCTGCTGTTGATTAATGAGTCTTTCAACTTATCGCTACCATCTGAAGAAGGGCCATGGCCTTTCCAAGCTTCACTGATTCATTCACTTCCAACTGCAATCCTACCATGCTAGCGTCTGTACAAAAAAACCCCACACCTGGTTAAAGCAAATGAAAATATGATTTTTTTTAGACAAATCAAAAAGGATGTAAAATTAAACAAAATGAATTGAAGAAAAGGAAATACAGTTGTATCATAACTGTCAACCTAAAGATTTATTTAAAAAGCCTCCCTCAGAGATATATTATATGCTGCAAACTTTTGGAGTGACACTATTCTCTCTTCAGAACAATCTGGAGGTCTGCAACAAAGGAATTTCCATTTGAAAACAAGAATTTGCTACATGATTCAAGAGAAATCTTTCCATATGTTGCCATTATACTGAAGAACTTGTAATTTACATTTTTTTAATGTTTCCAGCAATTAATAATATATTGAAACAATGAAGTAAGTGCCAACTTTACAAATCAGAACACTATAAATATCGTAAGATTTTAAATCTCTCCCTGGAGAACAACTGGCTTAAACCAAAAGGAATCCGTAGGCAAAAAAGATGACTACCCAATGAGCCAAAATATCAATGCTTTGGGCTAACTAGATAAACTTTCTCCTTTTATAGAGCTGTCTGTAGTCTTCAAACTCTCTTTTCTTAACAAAATATGATCTGAAGTGTGAAGGCAATTATAATTGGCTCAATGTCCTGAAAATAATTGCATTCATTCATTAAGACAAAAATCCTCTTTGGAAGAAAGAAAAATAGGCTATAATTATAAAAATGCTTAAAAAGGAAGCAATTTTTTCTCCATATTATACAAAATAAGATGCAGCCAAGATAGATAAATTATTTTTGCCAAACACAAAAAATAGTAGAAGACTATGTTGTTATTCAACTTTAATTACGAAATGAGATTATAGAATGCTGAAACACAAAATTATTTTATTTTCTTCAACGAGAGCACCCTGTAAAGTAATTAGTCTTAGTCAAAACATGGGATATTGCTTGTTTAGTTTTAACACTGGAAGACACAAATGTAACACCAGAATTAGTTCAGACTGATTTAATTTTATGAATGAACAATATAACAACCTCTTTGACAATAGATATAAATCTAAATGAACCGGATAGAAAAGGTATTTGATGCTTTTTAATATGGATGATGAAGAAGATGCCTGAGAACACCATGCACAACCAAGAAAACAAACAGATTATTAAATAATGACCAGGTTGAAATCTCCATATTTTAAAGTCATTATCTGAAGACTTTACTCCCTTGAGAAATCAATAATACTGGGAAATGTAGAGGGAAAGAGAAAGCAAGACAACCAGCAGCATGGTGTACAAATTTGATTATAAAGACAATGAGTACATTATTCAAAGTTCTGAAGAGACAAGTTGGGGACAGATCATTTTGGAGTTGAACTAACAATCTCATTCCTAAAAGTCAGAACAATTTAACAGCATATAATCTATCAATATAACTGTCCTTTGTAAAAGAGAATATAGCTATGAAGAGTTACTAATCATGATAACTACATATTACCTCAAGCATTAGAGGCAATACTCCCCTAAATAAGAGCTTCCACGCATTTATATGGGGATAAATAAACCTGTATTAGTCTTTCACTTCTATCTCAAAAATTATAAATAAGATTATGGGGGCCCTTGAATATATATGTATGGTAGGTTTATAGGCGTCAAGGAACATTGATAAGACTTTTTATATTTGACATGTTTCTACTGTAGCAAACGACACGCAAAGAAACTGGTTTCAATTTAGGTTTCCAAAGAAATATTGCTGTCACAGCTGTATGCCCCATATGCACCCAACCACTACTTCATCATAGATTTGGAAGAGAAGGGATCAATAGAACAGAAAGGAAAGGCTGTTGTCAGGGCTAACATTCAGTTTCAAATAGGCTCTAATTTAGAGGGGGGGAAAGTATGAGAGAATTTAACTATTAATAGATGAGACATTCAAACAGGGAATATTATGACAGTTCAGTCTTTTTATAGCACAACTTTATCATTTGTTAAAGATAATATTTATAAAAAGGATAAAAGTAGAGCTAGACTGTATTTCTTTTCTATACTACATGATTAAATGCAGATACCCTTAGTGTCAAAAACATTGTTCAATATATTTTGGAAAATTGTTCAAATTATTATGTATACCATAATAATAAAGGTTTTAAAGCATGCTGTTAGAGAAAATCAGCAATAATATAAATATATTAACATTTTCTCTATATATAGCCATATATGGCATATTATGTATAGACATTATGACCTATGACCTATGACCTATTACTTGCTGTCTATATGTACACTGTGAGTTCATGCACCGGAGACAAATTTCTTGTGTATCTAATCACACTTGGCCATTAAAGAATTCCATTCCATTTCATTCCTTTCCATTCCATCCCACCCCCTTCCTTGTCTTGTTCTCTGATCATTTCAAACAAGAATAGTAATGCTATTGCATATTAAATATGTGCAACTAACATTTTACAGGTGGCTGGGTGCAATATATAACCATATATCTAGTGATCTATGAAAAAATGTTGCAACTTTGTCCTAACATATACTCATCACAAATATATTCTGTAAGGAATGCAGGCCATACATTTTTTTAAACAATCATCACTAGAGCTAAGGATTTAGTAGCATTGCTATTTGAGAATAGTAAAAACTATCTAGCCAGTTATGTTATTTTTACAACTGAAATTGTTAGTCTTCAGCTTACAACAGTTCATTTAGTGACCATTCAAAGTTACAACGGCACTGAAAAAAGTGACTTATGACTGTTTTTCATACTGTAGTGGCATCCCTGTGGTATTGTGATCAAAATGTCAAATGTCACTTGTCAAATGATTGTCAAATGGCATGTATTTATGGTGGTTGTAGTGTCCTGAGGTCATGTGATCCCTTTGGCAACCTTCTGACAAGCAAAGTCAATGGGGAAGTTAGATTTACTTAACAACCATGTTAAGTAAATCTAACTTAACAACTGCAGTGATTCACTTAACAAATGTGGCAAGGAAGGTTGTAAAATGGGACAAAGCTCACTTAACATCTGTCTCATTTAGCAACATAAATGTTGGATTCTATTGTAGTTGTACGTCAAGGAGTACCTGTATATCAAGTCAAATTTGATACTTCAGTAATTCTCAAATAAAATAATTTTCAACTCCTCAATGTTGCATAGTAATTTAAAATTTTTCATTTGTTATTGTCTCTAATGTTCTTTCAGCCTATCTTTGGGCAACATATCAGAGTTTTCTTTTATCTGTAAATAGTTTTATTTATTATGAGCTGGTTGTTACAGAAATCTGCTGTAGCTCTTCTTATACAAGAGCCTTTGTGAGGCCCATACTTCTATATTTTAGTACTCTACTGCATAGTTGAGAAAAAAAATCTCTTCACTAATACATTGCCATTCTTTTTAGTATTCATTACCATTATTTAACATGCTGTACAGCAAATCAGTTATATGGTAATTTGTTATAGAAATTCTCTAGAAACATTCTTAATCTACCATCTTTTCATGTAAGTGAACATTAATGCCAATAAAATCATGAAAAAGTCATATCTAAGCAAATAATACATATATATCAGTGGTGAGTTGCTCCCAGTTCGGTCCGGTTCTATAGAACCAGTAGTGAAACAGGCGTGAGACTACGCCCACCCGCCCTAACGTCATCATGGGTGGTCTGCACATGCGCAGAAATGTGCGCAGTCCCGTTGCAATTAGTAAAGGTAAGTGGAACCCAACCCTGATATCCTACTTTTCACCATTTTCTCATAATTTATAACTCAATTAACACAAATTCTTTCCATGTGGCTTCTTTGTAATATCACACATGAATCCTTCTTCTATTCTGCCATTTATTTATTTGTTTGTTTATTTGTTGCATTTAAAAGACAATTTCACATGTAAGGAAAGAATATCAGTTTCTATGGATTTTAAAGCATTCCCAACAATGCATCCCACCTAAGGTAGCACCTCTTGTTTCCAGAAGTATGTTTTCAAAAAGGAAGACAGCGAAAAAGATGCAATAAGCATCAGTGTAGAAACAGATGTTTATATTTAAACTTTTAGTCCATTAGTTAAAATGACTTTTTAAATTGTTTCACATTTTATCATTTCACACTTTATCAAACAACACAAAGTTTATCAAACGCTAAGAAAACTTTCTCGTAATTTTAATACCTGTGTGCTAGCAGTGTCCCAAAGGTGATTCTATTTTGTCCCAAATAACTTGGCAGCATATCTGACCAATCCCACTTCCACGCATTAACGGCACACTGTTGATGTAAAAAAATTAAGTATGCTTAGTTATTAATCAGAGTTAATATGATCAGCAAATTAAAACTCCAGCTGTGATAAACTAAATAAGGAGAAGTGAGGGCTAGAGCAAGGACTTACACAGGTAACATCAATCTTATCAACAGAGGAAGTGTTTTATTCTAGTAAATCAGCAATTAATTTATAAATCCATTTGGGGATGTAGCCATTATTTATATAAAGATAAATCATTTTTTGAATTCTCCAGTTGTTAATGGCATTTTACTAAACCATTTTTGTTGAAAGGTTATACATTTTGTATGCATTGTAGCAAATTACCTTTTTACTGACATAAAATATACCAACAGGAAGACTTTAGTGTAACTACAGTATGACTTTTCATATCTACTGTTATATAAAATAATCCATATTCCACTAGATTATTGGATATTTCTGAAAACTTACATAAACAGTGCTAACTCATGTAATATCCACATTACACAAACATTTTCTTTGAGATTGTCAAATGATTTCATGGAAGACAGAATGTCATCCAAAGCAATATGTGAGTATACAACATTAACATTAGGTAATAGCAAAATCAAATGTCATAATGAGAAAGTGGAAAGATAGAACTCAGGGCCTGAACTGAAAGGGGGTTTCTGACACTGAAAAGATTAAAGTGTGATAGATTATTGCCTGCATTCCAAAATGCTACCAGTTTAGTTCAGTTTTTTTAAATTAACTCTAAGAACACATCTTTTAATTCCCAAATGTGATCTAAAAATAACTAAATGGTTTTACCCTGTAGTTTCATGGGCACAAAGTAGTCAAATCGAAATGTTCACCAGGTCTAAATGATTTTATGCTGGCTCATTTAAATCTTCCTAAGCTACTAAATATTAAACCTATCATAATTGAGATAGGAATTCTCAAGATGTTATAAATAGTTCTAATAAACAGTCATTTCTAATTAAGATTTATTGATTGAAAGATCTAAAATTTATAATCCAATACCAACAGCAAAATGAAGTATATAGATAATTGATTTAATTAAAAGTGTCTCTTCCTTATGAGAAAATTAAGAGAAGTTAATATTTCATATCATGTAAACAATCTTCCTGATCTTCCACTTAATTGGTTTATAATGTTCCTACCCAGTTTTTTTTTTTAAAAACCTTGTTTTTTAAACAGACTTCTGACACAGACAATGTAAATTTTAATACTATGAATTCTCCTTTTGGGATCCTATAACTGGAACTGCTATCTGTTCCCTTGTTCAACAATCCAAATTAGGAAAACTTCCTGGTACAACAATTTGTTTTCCTTGATGTAGTGTAGGCAAAATCTGACTTGGTAAGTACTTCTAGTTGTAGCACTATTTATGGCTATGTTAGCAATTTAAGATACTTCTGAATTGGAACAGAATTATAAATGCCCCAATCCACAAAATAGGATCCCCAATAAACCCTGCAAACTACAGATCTTTAAGATTTTTATCCAATATATGGAAACTGTATGCCAGATTTCTAAATAGTAAATTAGCATCATTTCTACAAAAGGATTCTTAATCACAGAAGCCTAAGCTGCTTTTGTGAATCATTGTTACTCTGGATCATTGTTTGGTCTTTTTTCATGTTGAAGAAAAGAATTCTAGTCTCTCAAGGAGAACAGTTTGCTGCATTTATCAATTTAAGGCAGTGGTGAAATCCAAATGTTTTTACTACCGGTTTTGTGGGCGTGGCTTGGTGGGTGTGGCTTGGTAGGTATGGCAGGGAAGGATACTGCAAAATCTCCATTCCCTCCCCACTCCTGGGGGAAAGATATTGCAAAATCTCCATTCCCACCCCACTTTGGGGCCAGCCAGAGGTGATATTTGCCAATTGTCTGAACTACTCAAAATTTCCGCTACCGGTTCTCCAGAACCTGTCAAAATCTGCTGGATTTCACCACTGCATCTGAGCTAGATGATTAGCTTCCTTAGATAATGAATTATAATATCCATCCCAATGTAGTTCTATGGCTCCATATTATAGTGATTTTATTATGATTTTATCTTACTTTAATATATTATCTTCTATACAGTATTGTCCACATAATAATATGTCTTAATGCTAAATAAATAAAATTAGCACCAGATTGATTTTCTGGACAAATTACAGTAAGACATTATTCAAGATGTAGATGAATACCACATGAAGATAGCCAATACATGAATTGCAAATGGAGAGTGCAAGGAAGTTATTTAGGCTAAATTCTGCAAGCAATCACACAGGTCCACAAAATTGTGGAGGGAGGAGGGTAACTTTTATAGCTCAGAAAGATACAGCTTTTGTGTTCATGGATTGGATTGGATTTGTTCAGTTAAAGTTTCTGGTGATTGATTACACACTGTAATTATTACAGGAGTGTGTTGCTATATTGTTATCATAAATGCATATTTCGTAATGAACTAGAATTCTGATTTTAAAAAAGAAACATCCTTCTTTTAAAGGAATATATAGCCAAGATTACATTTTATTTTTTATTGTTGATGCTGTTAAAGTGCATATCATCCCCAAATTTGTCCCCTATATATGTCCTTGTCTATCACATGATGTCAACAAATCAGCAGGTACATGCTGCAATTTCCTAAAATTGTGGGTCCTTGTCATTCCCCCCCTTTTCTTTCCATGATTCAGCTGCAGATGACATTTGTGTTCATCCTGCCTTTGGAATGTTTTCTTTTTCACTGGATAGATCTCCAGCCACACATCCCACTTCTCCCCAGCTGTCCTCCCTGTTAAACACAGCTCAGCTTAAGAAAAAGCCTAGAATATGGGTGATTTGTTATCGGAATGGGACTTTCCACAGGCTTGCTGGAATAGCCTGTGATGAACAGAAGGTGCTTCTCTTTTTGCTCCATGGAGAATGGAAGCATTTAAGATAATAAACTAATTTGGGTTTAGCTATTGGCTAATTTGGGCTGAATGAGACTTGGCTGCCATAGCTTATGCTAGGAATCTGAGGTCTCTCCCTGATGGCATTTTAAGTGCAGATATTGAAGAAACCTGAGGTTTAAAATGCAGGCTATTTTAAAGCATGCAAGAGAAGATTTTGTGGATGGAACGGCTGATGATATGACACAACTCATTCCATGTTTTCTTGTTATTGATTTAGGTATTTCTCCCCTTGCCCTCTTGATGGTAACATATTCCATATATGTGAGCAAATGTTAGAGCGGTTTAGAGAGCAGGGATCCCCAACCTTGGCAATATTAAGACTTGTGGACTTCAACTCCCAGAGTTCCTCAGCCAAGATAGCTCTCAACTATCCCAGAGTTGAAGTCCACAAGTCTTAAAGCTGCCAAGGTTGGCAGCTTTAATAAAGCTTAAATAAATAAGCTTAAATAAATCCTTTAAAAACTGACTTGCAGTTAAAAAAATACGAAGTACAATAAAAGAGCAGAATATGTTATTTTCTTTGTATTTCTTTACATGATGTGTACCTACCTCTTCTATAATGTGATAAAAAGAAGTCTTTGTGCCAGATGTGGGCTTCAAATTAAATGATAAAAACACCCTGGATTTTTATATCAATTGAAAAAGTACACATATACAAGAGGGAGAAACTGTAGAACCATGGTACCAATAAATCTGAAAAATTAAGGAGAAAAAAAGCATGACTTTCCTCCTCTGATGCTCCCTCTCTAATCCAAATTGCTGCCCATAAATGCCATTTTAAAAATACTACAACATCCCGCTGGCAGGAAAATGAACCAATGAGTGAAGGCTGATGTAAGACTCACTCCTACTTGCATATTCAACAAGCCTCTTATC
>JANHFM010004868.1:34246-46565 GCA_032468115.1 Grayia smithii | reverse complement strand
GTGGGAATGGAGATTTTGCAATATCCTTCCCCCAGGAGTGGGGTGGGAATGGGGATTTTGCAGTATCCTTCCCCTGCCACGCCCACCAAGCCACTCCACGCCCACCAAGCCACACCCACAGAACACCACTGATTTATATTCCTTGCAGTCCTCTGGTCCTTAGCCCTCTCTCTGAGAATCGCTGAGGCTGCTTGGAGGTTTCTCTATGCCTGAATCGTGCAAATGGGTGTGGAACCTTCTGGGAACTGCTGAAAGGACCTTAGTTGAAAAGACTAAGCTGTTCTCAGTCCTTCTTATTATATTCCTGTTTGTTTCTACTGGCTAAATGACCCCCTTTGGACTCTGTGACAGTCCATCCCAGGAAGGAGAAGCTTACCTTTGCAAGATCACATTCCCCCAAATATAAAAAGCCTTGCTGAAGGGGTTGTAAGCCAGGCCTCGTGGGATCAGGGGTTGAATTGTGTATTCCTCGGTGCCCAGGAGCATCACAAACCCTTTATCAGAGGCTGTTGAGAAGGAAAGAGAACTGTCAAAAGAAAAGTTTTCAGCAGCAGTTGCAGGAAGGACAGAAGAAGAAGAAGGAGGAGGAGGAGAAGAAGAGGAGGAAGAGGAAGAAGAAGAAGGAGTTGAAGGAGGAGAAGGAGGAGGAGGAAGAGGAAGAAGAAGAGGAAGAAGAACCATCTCTTCTTCCTCTCTTTGTTTTGCCTCCCACTGTTTATCTGAGGACCATCCTTTCTTTGAAGGCTGCTGTTCTGAACCTCAAATCCCCCTGAAAGTCAGAGGACAGGACAGCTCCTGAACAACAGACTCAGCTGAAACTCAAGGCAGAAAGGAACAAGGATTGGAGAAAAGCCCAAAGTTGAACTTGGGGGCGGGATGTGCGGGGGAGGGGAGGAATGTCCTTAGTGCTCTCTCAGCTTGGTCGTTTTCTTGCGAACATTTTGTCACCCAAGTAGGCAACAACATCAATGCTAGAAGGGAGTGGGGTTGGAGAGGAGGAGGAGGAGGAAGGGGGGAGGAGGAGGAGGAGGAGGAGGAGGACGACTGTAGGGTCCTCGATGCTCTCTGAGCTTGGTTGTTTTCTTGCAGACATTTCATCAACCAAGTAAGTAACATCATCAGTGCTAGAAGGGAGTGGGGTTTGCCCTCTTTTTTACATGCCAATGGCTTGCCCTTGCAGTGTTGACGGTGGTAGTCTTCATGGTCCTTTGATTAGGCTGTTTGCTGTTACAAAACTCAGGCAAACATGCTAACCAGCATGGCTGGCTGAGGAATTCTGGGAGTTGAATCCAGGCATCCTAAATTTCCCAAAGTTGGGAAACCCTGCATTAAGCAATGCCATCTCTCAGGAGCCCAAAACATGCCTTTTCTGTTGCAACACCTTCCCACTGGAGCAAAGTTTGCAACAAGATCCGGAGGGCCTCCATTCTGCTATTGCTTAGAAAAGCAGTGAAGCCCAGGCTCGCAAGAGGGAGGGAGATGCCCCTCCCTTCTTTTTCACCCGCTCTGTTGTTTTTGCTTCCTTCCTTGTGAAATACCTTTTTCTCATCTTTCTCTTTCTTTGTGTTGTCGTTTTGTTGTTGTGAGCTGCCTAAAGTTCTTGAGAGTTGGGCGGCATGACGGTTTGATCAATGAGTATTATGCTGTTTTGTCACAGAGTCCGCCGGAGGTTGAGACTGGACTGGGCATTCCTGTCCACCTCCCAAGGACCAGGTGAGTTTCATAAACCACAAACAAAGGGGATGGTTCTTACCCTTAGGTACATATCTAGGGATAGTGTACACTCTTTCAAATACCTCCTGCTCTGGAAACGGAAGAGAAAAGAGAACAAAGGTTAGTGTGTGAATACAAACAAATAGTTTAGAGCAGGGGTGTCAAACTCAAGGCCCGCAGGGTGCTTAGATCTGGCTCGCTGGGATGCCCTGGAAACAGCGAAGGAGGAGCCCGCAGTGCCCCTGCAAAGAAAACAGAGCTCCTGAGGGCCACGTAAGCACCCTCCCGAGCTCCGTTTTCTCTGAGAGAGGGTTCAAGGAGGTCGTTGCCGCCGAAAAAGGAGCTCGGGAGGCCATTTCGCTGGCAGAGCACTCGGGCCACCAGAACAGTGGTGGGTTGCTCCCGGTTTGGGCCAGTTCACGCGATCCGGTAGCGGTGACAGTGTGACGTCACCGAAACGGTTCTCCGTGCCCGGGAGCTGGGCCCACCCATGCACCCATGTACTTACACCCATGTACTTACTTTTTTTCTGCTCTGCGCATGTGCAGAGTGTTTTTGAGGTTTCCCCCCCAAAAAGTTACTGTGCATGCACGGAGTGCACGTTCGTCACGCACATTCACTTCGCTCACTCGCGCACGCCAAAGCGCATGAATGAAGAGAACCGGTAGTAAAGGTAAGTAGACCCCCCTCTGCACCACAAGCGCCCCCGACACCAGGAATGTTGAGCTGTCCAGGCCCAGCCTGGCCACACCCACTCCCAAGGTCAAACACAACCCTGACGCGGCCATCAATGAAATTGAGTTTGACACCCCCGGTTTAAGAGTGACAACCAGCAGGTAACGTTTTCCTCCCTACCCTAGGGAACGGATGCTGATATCAAACAACCTAGTCATCAGGTAAATCGTTTTGTTTCCAAGTGTCTTGAAATGATTCCAACTCATCCTGTATTGTACAGGAAGTCCCCGACTTACAACAGTTCGTTTAGTGCCCCTCTGAAGTTACAACAGCACTGAAAGAAGTGATTTATGACCATTTTTCACACTTACAACATCCCCGTGGTCATGTGCTCACAAGTCAGGTGGTTCGTATTATGACCGGCTGCCATGTCCTGGGGCCATGGGATCCCCTTTTGCAACCTTCTGATGAGCAAAATGAAGGAAGGAAGCCAGGTTCACTTAACCAGCCTGCTACTAAGTTAAGGTGCGGTGATTCACTTAACGAGCGTGGCAAGAGAGGTCGTCAAATGGGACCAAACTAAACTTCACAAATGTCTCCCTCAGCGGCAGCAATTGCAGTCCATTGACTCCACTGCAGTCTAGAAGCCCCGTGTCAAAGGACTCCAGCATTATTACCTCTGTCGAATGAAACAACGTAACTTCTACTTCTTATCCTGCGATTCACCAGCAAATAGAACATGTTTTCCTCTGTCAGCGAGGCCCATAAAATGGTGCAAAAACCACCTGGAGAAGAGAGAGGTCCAAATTTGGAGAGATGCGTAGAAGTGTGTGTCAGGGTTCCAAGGAAGACCCCCAACGAAATAAAACTCCGAGGCCTGAGGTTCCTCAAAGTTCCAATTTATTAGAGATGTCATGTTGGCACATCTGTGGAAACCTGAATCTGGAAGCTTCCAGGTTTTCTCCACCCAGCTAACAGTTCACAGCCCTGTCCCTCACCCACAAGTTCATCACATCACCCAATCAACACTTCACATTCAACTGGTCTTAATTCTTCAGCAGATGCAGGCAAGTGTCTTTCAATTACAGAACGTTGTTATGACTATCCTTCTACTGCTCCAAACAAACCCCCTCCCAATTTCCCAGGCTAAAATATGTGTGGCAGTTAGGAACTGTCTTCTAAAACTGACAGTGTGTTTAGACGCGCCCATCCCAAAGTGCAGGTCACCTTTCCCCAAAATCTCCACAGCAGCTGAAGCCTACAGAAACGACCCAGAGTGTTAACTCTGAAGCGAACCTGGCTTGAAGCCATCTTGTGCTCATAGTTTTGCCATGCAGCCTGAGAGGAGGAAGGGAGGAGGGGAGGGGCGAAGCAGATAGGGTGGCTAACAGTCAAAACAACAAGTTTTCCTGTGGGAACCAAGGTCACCGTAATAGGTGGCTGGTGAAGGAGGAGCCCACCAGCTGTATTCAGTGAACAATGTGACCGGTGACACCTGGGAGGGGGGATTTTTACTCTTTTAAACCACGGGAACTTTGAGAGTTGGTTTTTACTGGCTGTGCCGATAGGATGTATCTGCTGTGGCCACCAACAGCCAGCAGAGCTGGCATTCGGTGCAACATTCGGTGTATAAGACGCACCCAAATTTCACCCTCTTTTAGGGGGGGGGGAAAGTGTGTCTTATACTCCAAAAAATATGGTATGTGCTGCCTCCAGAGCCTCCAGAATCTGACATCAGCGAGGCAGAAGAACAGTGCGAGCCTGTTCCCAGTGTGCGCGCGCGCAGAGCTGCCAGAAGGCAAGAACAATTAAGACAAAGAAGGGCGACTCGGGAGTAAGGCTTGGAGATGATTGGCCCCTCCCATAAGACATAAAAGAGAAGCAAACGGACGTGAACCTTTGCAGGAAGCAATTAGTTCATATAATCGGTTCTAGCTCTGAGGAGTCCGTTTGACTCTTTGCTCCGTTGGCCTTGAAAAAACTAATTGGCAATTAGGTCTCTGGCAGCGTTTCAAGGGAGATAAAGGTGGTGGGTGCTTATCAACGTTACCCGGAAAGACTGTGTCAACTCGAGCAGACATCTGTCGGAATCTGCACAGACTGTTTGGGAATCATTACGGGCTGTGAATGACCATAATTCACAGCTGTCTCAATAAAAGAGGTTTTTGGGGCTAAGATGGTAACTTATGCTTTCTCAGGAAACCTAGGTTAGAACAGTATCCAACAAAGATGTTCTTTGAGGAATCCACCTGTTTCGGAGTTCTGCTTTCAATGGGTGTGTTACTCGGAACGCTGACACAGAGGGGAAAAGGAAAGGCAACTTTTCAACATAGAAAAGGACTTACGAATCACACGATGGCATACGGTCCTCCCCTTTTCTCTTAAGGAGCCACTCGTCTTCACAATCCCATCTAAAGAAAAAAAAACAGAAGAAAAACAGTTCTTCCTTCCCTGGGCATGGTCTCACACCTCATGATCTGCTCCCGAGTTGCCGTAAGCAGAGCCTCGCAGCTGCACCAAGGAATTCACACCTCAGTCAAAACAAAACACAGCCTAGCCCAGGGGTCGGCAACCTTAAACACTCAAAGAGCCACAAAGGTCCTAACTGGAAGCCCCCTGTTCAATTCTGGAGCACACTATAAATCCGGTTCCCTCACGATAGTCTCCTCCTAGCGCGGCGTCCTTTTTCCTCTACCTATCCTAACCGAAAGCCCTATCAATTGTGGAGCCGACCGGTCACAAGGAGCCACAGCAGAGGTATGAAAGAGCCACATGCGGCTCCAGAAACGCGGGTTGCTGACCCCTGGCCTAGTCGGCCGAAGTCAAGGCCATCTCCACAGAGACCCCGCAATGGCTGGAGGGAGCGAGTTCTATGACACGCAAAATTGCTTCGTTGGGGAATGTGACTGGTGACACACTTTGGAGGGAAGGGGAAACAGGGTCAGAGACGAGGCGCGAAGTGGGTGAAGCCAGAGCTCACTTCACCTAGGTCATGCCGACATGGCGCTCCTAAAAAACAAACTGGATTTGCTTACTAAATGGTTTGAGACTCTTAATTTTATTAGGGCATTGATCAGAACCCTGACACGTTCGCTTAGTGACCGTTCGACATTACTACGGCCCTGGAAAAAAGTGACTTCTGACCGTTTTTCACTCTGAACAGCCGTCGCAGCGCTCCCACGCTCAAAGTTCAGATGGCGCATATTTAGGAGGATTACCGTGTCCTGAGGTCACGCGATCCTCTTTTACGACTTTCTGATCAGCAAATGCAACGGGGGAAGCCAAGTGGACTTAAGAACTTGGCCATTAATTAAACAACGGCAGTGATTTCCTTGCCAACTGGAGCAAGGGAATTGGGCGTAAAACATGCCAAAACTCGCTTAACAAATTTCTCGCTCAGCCACAGGAATGCAGGGCTCAATTGTGGTCGTAAGCTGAGGACCAGCTATATGAGAGGATGGAAGAGTAGTGTCTCTCAGGCTGGACCCAGTTCATTCTCGATGGAGTCTAATACACTACCCCAAAGGTGCTTTTTCAGGAGGCAACTGGACGTTCTAGTTTTTTCTTTTGAAGACGTTTCACTTCTCATCCAAGAAGCTTCTTCAGCTCTGACAGAATGGTGCAAAATGGAAGGATTTATATTCCTTGCAGACTGTTGCCTCCTGGAAAAGCAGCTTTGGGGCAACCGTGTCCTGAAGGACTGAGAATCCCTACAGAGTTTTAGCTATACAATTTGGGATGAAGACTCTTGGAATGGTGTGGGATTAGGAATGGATTTCCAGAGGAAAAATTACAGACTGCAGGAACCATTTGCACCACTCAGGTGACCCTGAGGACACAGACAAACCTCCGTGGCCTCAACGACTCTCTCAAAGGATGCAAATGACCAGCTGTCTGCAAGGAGCATAAATCCTTCCATTCCCCACCATCATCCAGTCAGAGCAGAAGAAGCTTCTTGGATGAGAAGTGAAACATCTTTAAAAAAAACCAAGGAAGTCCATTTGCCCCCTGAAAAAAGCACCTTTGGGACAAACGTGGGATGGGATGACTGAAAATCTCTACAGATTTCTAATACGCTACCTTTGCAACTTATAAGGAAGAATTGCCCTTCATGAGAACCGCCACTGAGGGCGATCACGTATTCGGTGTTATTGTGAGGGAAAAAGACGGGAAGCAGCTTCTTCACGCAGACGTTGTTCAAGATCCGTGTCCACAGATCTAAAGGGGCAACAGAGGGAGGGAGAGCAGATCCCGTCAGAAAATTCTGCCATTCTGCCCATAAATCTCTTGCCTCTTGCAACTTCCTGCTACCTTAGGAAAGGGAAGGAGAGGAGGCTCAATAGTCAGGGGGGTGGACTCAAGGGCAGTGGCCGTTGAGTGAGTGCACTGTTGAAAGAGTTATCCCAAAGGTGCAGGGGTTAGAATGCAGTATCGCAGGACCACTGCCAGCAGTTCGATCCTGACCGGCTCAAGGTTGACTCAGCCTTCCGTCCTCCCGAGGTAGGTAAAATGAGGACACAAATTGTTGGGGACAAGAGGCCAACTCTGTACACTGCTTAAGAGAGGGCTGGAAAGCACTGTGAAGCGGTATATATTGTATTTTTCGGAGTATGCACTTTTTTCCCTCCTAAAAGAGGCTGAAAATTTGGATGCGAATGTAGCTTTTTCGAAGCTATTTTTCAGCCCTAAGGAGGCGCTAGTGAGTGAAGCCATCTCTGTGCTAAGCTTTTTTTCAGTAAAGTGATCTTCCGTGCTTTGCCTGCTCCGTCTGACTCTCAGCTGTGAATCTTTTTTTCAGCCCTAAAGAGGCGCTAGCAAGAGAAGCAATCTCCTTGCTAAGTTTTTTTTCAGTGAAGCGATCTTCCGTGCTTTGCCTGCTTCATCCGACTCTCAGCTGTGAAGCTTTTTTCAGCCCTAACGAGGCGCTAGCGAGTGAAGCAATCTCCGTGGTTTGCCCGCTTTTCTCATTGCTTCTCTCTCCAAAGATCAGCTGTGCTTTAGAAGCTGCTTTTTATCCCCGAGCAGGGAATAAAAAACAACAAACTAATGTGCTGAAGCTGACCAGGCTAAGGACGCTGTCCAGATGAATAGCTGATAGGCAGATTTCCCACCCACCCCTATTTTCCTCCCCAAAAACAAAGCTGCGTCTTATAGTCTGTTGCGTCTTATACTCCGAAAAATACGGGTAAGTCTAAGGGCTATTTCTCTTCCTTTTCACCTTCCTTTTCTCCTCCCTCCCTCCCTTCCATGGTGCGCAGTGGTTAAAATGCACTATTGCAGGCTAACTTTGCCCACTGCCACGAGTTTGATCCTGACCGTCTCAGGGTTGACTCAGCCTTCCATCCTTCCGAGGTGGGTCACATGAGGACCCAGATTGTTGGGGGACAAGAGGCCGACTCTGTATACCGCTCAGAGAGGCCTGGGAAGCCCTGTGAAAAGCACCATCATGGCCCTTGAACCCCCGTGGGATTCCACGTGAAATTATGGTAAATCACACACTTCCACATGTAATTATAGATCATTCAGTCTCTGGGATCTTAATAATGTGTGCAGTAAAGCAGGGATGCGAGGAATCCAGTGGGTTGAATGGACTCTCTGGCAGAAAGCTTTGATTTTTTTACCGGATTATGGATCTTCCTGGTGAGGCCATGCTCCTGGAAGCATTGCAGCGGGATGGGGAGGGGCAAGTGCAGGCGCATTTGAGTTTGTTTTTATTTTTTTAGGCTCACATACCAGTTCCTTTGGTTTCTAGGTGTAAAAGTGGATAATGCCCTGTAAAGTAATAGACCAGCTGGTTTTGCCGGATGAAGAGCGTGCTTTCGGTAGCGATGGCGTCTAGAATGGAGGAGGAGAATTTTCCCTGCGGGCAGGAAAGGGAGCCGATCCAGCAGCTGTCGATGGCCACCTGGAGCAAGAGGAGGAGACAAAAGCCAAAGTTGTGTGAGCTGAGGGGAGACGGAGGGCAGCGGCCTCAACGGAAGCTGCCACTTCTGTGGCTAAGCGAGATGTTGGCTCAGTGAGCTTTGCCCCATTTTATGGCCTTTCTTTGCCACAGTTGTTTAGTGGATTGCGGCAGCCGTTAAGTGAGTCGCAGGGTCATTCAGGGCATCTGAACTTCCCCGTGGACTTTGCTGGTCAGGAGGCCGCAAAAGGGGATTGTGTGACCCCTGGGATGCTGCAACCGTCATTAAGGCGAATCAGTTGCCAATTGCCTGAATTTTGTTTGACGTGATGCTCCAATGGTTACGAGTCACTTTTTTCAGCAGTAGCAACAGGGTTAGACTTTTAGACCTCTTCACAGAGCTTCCCAGCCCTCTCTAAGCAGTTGACAGAGTCAGCCTATTGGTCCCCCAACAATTTGGTTCCTCATTTTACCCACCTCGGAAGGACGGAAGGCTGAGTCAATCTTGAGATGGTCAGGATTGAACTTCTGGCAATAGGCAGAGTTAGTCTGCAATACTGCATTCTAACCACTGGGAAGGAAGGAAGGAAGGAAGGAAGGAAGGAAGGAAGGAAGGAAGGAAGGAAGGAAGGAAGGAAGGAAGGAAGGAAAATAGCCATAGCACTTAGACTTAAATTGCTTTATAGTCCTCTCTAAGCGGTTAACAGAGTCAGCATATTGCCTCCAACAATTTGGATCCTTATTTTACCCACCTCGGAAGGATGGAAGGCTGAGTCGACCTTGAGCCTGGTGAGATTTGAACTGCCAAATTGCAGGCAGCCAGCAGTCAGCAGAAGTAACCTGCAGTACTGCATTCTAACCAGTGCACCACTGGTGGCTCATATTCTTATATTCACCCACTTGCCCGTGCAAGCGAGGATGTGGATGCACACACGTCCATCGGCCATTTCTGCGGCCTGGTTGCAATTCCCTCACAGTCCACTAGTGGTTGGGGACCCCTGGAGGATCTGATCTCCAGAAATGCTTTGGATCATTAGCAAAGAAATGAACCCTTCTCAAAGGAGGAAACAATCCCCAATTTGAGTGCTGTTTACCTTGAATAAGCACTGTGTGCTGTCTTCTCACCGACTTTCAAAGCAGACGTTGGCTCTCAGAGAACGCACCGGAGGAGACCAGCTGCTACAAAAGATGAAAGGGGGAAACTTGTATTGTGCTCAAAATAAAAGGAATAAAAGAAAGAGGAGAAGAAACCTTTAGGTCATCATCAGCGGAACCGGTGAAAGGAACAGCCATTTCAGTTGCGTTATTCTCCACCGCGAAGACTGTAACTCCCCTTGTACACATTGGAGGAGTTATTTTCTCAAGGGTCTTTTAATGTGAAAAGAGAAGCTGGAAATGTAAGGGGTACTACATGAATGGATGGCTATGCTACACTAAGAAATAACACCGTCTGGCTCTTAAAAATAAGCCCTTTGTATGATTTGGGATCATCCAAATGCTTTCAACTTCAATAAAAAGGTGTAAAGGTAAAAGTTTCCCCTGTGACAAATCATGTCTGACTTTAGAGGGTGGTACTCATCTCCATTTCCTAGCCAAAGGAGCCAGTGTTGTCCGAAGACACTTCCGTGGTCACCTGGCCAGCCTGACTATATGCCTAGGCCAGGGGCGGGTTGCAGATCCCATCGCTACCGGTTCGCTCATGCGCACATGAACACTGGCGCATGCACACGGCACTTCTGCGTAGGCACAGAAGCTTCTGTGCCTGCACAGAAGCATCCGGGCAAGTGGGCAGAGCCTTCTGCTGCTGCTGCTACAGGTTTGCCCGATGCAGTGCGAACTGGTAGCAACCCATCACTGGCTGAGACACACAAAACACTGTTACCTTCCCTCCGAAGTGGTACCTATTTATCTATTCACATTTGCAAGCTTTGGAACTGCTAGGTCAGGGGTGTCAAACTCAATTTCATTGAGGGCCACATCAGGGTTGACTTCAGGGGGCTGGGTGGGCGTGGCCAGGGTGGGCATGGCTAGGGCCGGTGTGGCTAGGGTGGGCGTGGCCAGCTCGACATCACTCATGTCGGGGGCACCTGTGGTGGCCTGGCTGGGGCTGGGGGGGGGGATCCATTGTCTCCAGTGGAGGAAAGCGAGACCAGGGAGAGCTCTGTTTTGGGGCTCTGTTTTCGACCGCAATGGCCTCCTGCAGCCCTCTGCCAGCAAAAATGGATCTCCCAAGCTCTGTTTTCACTGGCAGAGGTACCGTGGGCCAGTCCTTTGCTGTTTCCAGGGTGGGATAGATCTAAGCACCCCACAGGCCAGATCTGGCTCGTGGGCCTTGAGTTTGACACCCCTTTGCTAGGAGCTGAGGCGAGGATGGGAACTCATCCCTGCAGATTTTATTCTGCTAGTCATTTGCTGGTTATAGGGGAGCAGTGCTCATCTCCATTTCAAGAGCCATTGAGCCAGTCCTGTCTAAAGATGTTGCCGCGGTCTTGTGGCCAGCATGATGTCATGGAGTGCAGTTTCCTTCCCACCAACGTGGTACCTATTCATCTACTTGCATTTGCATACTTTCGAACTGCTAGGTTGGCAGGAGCTGGAGCAAGAACGGGAGCTCATCCCGTTGCGTTTGCTTGGGTCTCAAACTGCCAACCATCTGGTCAACAAGCCAAATGTCTTAACCACTAAGGCCACTTTGATATGGTAGCTTAAATGTTGACCTGAGTCTTGGACTTGATTCAACCTCCAATTTATTCGTCGATGCTTTGGGATCTGTTATTTATGTTGCTTGTTAATTCCTAGAGTATTGTGTGGCAATCCCAGGACAAAACTTTCCCGTTCCAGGTTAACCATCATTTCATCCTTTTGAATCTCCCCAAAATGAAAACATCCCTACGATGAAAGAGCTTAGCTGCTGTTCCTTCTGCTTGCTTGAAGCTAATTCTCACATATCCTTTCAATCATTAAATTAAACACACCATCACAGAGACATCTGTGAGCTTTGAAATTGCACTGATAAAGGATCTTCTCTTCGACAAGATACCAGAATTTAATCTGCCAGTGGACTTGTCTGCAGGTTGGGAGTAATTCCGAGAGTTCAAAAGCCATACAGATAAAACAGACTGCAAAATGGGAGAGGATTTGACATATGTTAGGCTGATTAGCATATTTGTCTCTGCACAGCGCAGAATTGCTGTAGTTTTGAACTGCCAAATCTTCAGGAGGGCTAACACAGAAGCAATTCTAAAGCTCTTTATGCTACATCTAAGTCAACAACATGGGTCTAGCAAATATCCAATAAAAACGATCCTAAAATTGCAATACTGGGACATCAGACAAAAATCGAAGCAGCTGAATTCCAGATTATTGAAAAAGCAATCCTCGGAATTCGCTGTGTCCTTGAAATTAACAGGCATTGGAAATGTATATATACCATATAAAATTACATCCTTCAGAATCTATAAAGATAGAATGGATTTTTCCCTGTCCCCAACAAAAATGAATCGTCGTTACTTCAGATGTTGTTGCTTTGGTTATTCCAGATTGCACCCAGCTTTTCCAATAAATGGAGACTTCACAATTGGTTGAAAATGTTTCTGAATATTCCGGGCCAAATTGTTTTCCGAAGACACATAAGGAGAGTAAAATAAATCTATCTTTCTCTTCTTTTTCCTTATTATGTTCTTAGTGTTGTCTTTCTTCTCTCTTTTTTCCTTGCACTTTACTCCTTTCTAGTCTCTTTTCTTTCTTTGAATTTAGTCTGTGTGAGTTTTACAATCATAGGTAAAGGTAAAGGTTCCCCTTGCACAGATGTGCTAGTCGTTCCTGATTCTAGGGGGCAGTGCTCAT
This sequence comes from Grayia smithii, assembly GCA_032468115.1. Lineage (NCBI taxonomy): Eukaryota > Metazoa > Chordata > Lepidosauria > Squamata > Grayiidae > Grayia > Grayia smithii. The sequence goes on along the minus strand of JANHFM010004868.1, from coordinate 34,429 downwards.
CTCCGTTTAAAAGCCGAGGAGCCAGCGCTGTCCAAAGACGTCTCCGTGGTCATGTGACCAGCATGACTCAATGTCAAAGGCGCACGGAACGCTGTTTCCTTCCCACCAAAGGTGGTCCCTATTTTTCTACTTGCATTTTTTTTTTACATGCTTTCAGACTGCTAGGTTGGCAGAAGCTGGGAC
>JANHFM010004867.1:78282-89186 GCA_032468115.1 Grayia smithii | reverse complement strand
GGCAGAGGCAGATTTCTTTTTCAGCAAAAAAGCCTCCTCCAGGAAGAAGCTTCAGAAAAGAAGTCTCAAGCAGAGCTCCAGAAAAAAAAGCCTCAGAGACTTTTTTTTCTGAAGCTCTCTGGGAGGCTTTCAGAGGCAGAAAAAAAAGTTTTTTCTGAAATGAAGTTTCAGAGGCAGAAAAAAAAAAGCAAGGCACAGAGCTCATAACCATGGAACCTGCTGCTAAAATTCACATCTGGGAACAACTGATTGGGGGTATTCCAGGAGGCAGATCCACCCCCAGTCAGTTTTTTTCTTATTTTCCTCCCCCAAAACCAAGGTGTGTCTTATATTCCGGTGCGTGTTATACTCTGAAAAATACGGTAATGTCTTTTTTACTTTTTCAGAAAATGGTGCAAATTTGTTCCTGGATCCTGGAAAAGAAACTGTTATCTTCTGTTCTTTTCTGTCAGCTACATGTTCAGTAACACACACACCAACATTATTTCTTAATCTTTCTTAACATTCACATTTCTATTTTTACTTTCATAATAAACTTTTATCAATATCTCTTACTTCTGGATAATGAAAGTGATGGGTCTTTTCTCCTGCCTCAGACTTTTAAAACATTAAAACATCCAACCAACTTTCACTCTAACAATCATGTCTTGTCATTTTTATATTTGCTATATAATTTAAATATGAGAACCATAGTACCGTCCTATCTCTCTCCCTTTCTTATTTAAAAATCCTCTTTTCCTCCAAATTGAGTTCTTATTGTAGCTTTTCCTTTACAATAAACAATTCTCAGAAAGAGGGGTTCTGGAAAATTCTATTCAATTTAGTATGTTTCACATTCTTCCAAGATAACAATTGTTGATGAGTTGAGAAGGGATGGGAAAATGAATGATATACAATTTCTGTTTTATTTTTTTCCCTAACATCTATATTTTTTCCCTAACATCTGGCAGAAGAGGATTTTTTATTTTTCCTTTAAATATCAGGGCAGAAAAACATCTAATATGCAGAGGATAATCTGGATGTCAGATTAGGAGGCAAATAAAATGTTCAGTCTCCAACAGAAACAGCTTTTTTTTTTAAGAGTTGGCTCTCAAAATGCCAAGTAATTTGCTGCTAGCAACCATGCTGTGATAACATTTGCAAATGCAAACATTTAGCCCATCTCTGGACTCTTAAATCATTTTTATTTATAAGAATTTTTTTTAATAGGTATTTTGGAAAATAGTTAATTGGCTTTCTGCTCAAGTCTCTCACACGCACCGTCAAAAAGAACAAGGAGAAATACAGTTCTGGAAAGTAGGTATTCTGTGCCTAGATGCCTTGGCTAGGCCAGTTGTTTTGAGAATGGACTCTCCATGGCAGCTATATTGTGTCATATTCTCAGCATTTCCAAATATGCTTAGAAAGTCTGGGGATCCCTGCAAAATGATCCTTAATGCCAGTGGTGGGATTCAAGTAATTTAACAACCGGTTCTCTGCCCGGCTGGGTGGGCGTGGCCATGGTGGGCATGGCCATGGGGTGTGACAGGCAGCACTCGGCCTCCTGCACCCCCTGGGAGCAAAAATGGGCTGCGGAGGGGGGGAGACGCTGCCCCCCCCATGCCCCATTTTGGGCCTAGGAGCCCTCTCTGCAGCCTCCTGGGAGTGAAAACAGGCTGCGGGGGGGGAGCATGCTGCACCTCCCCATGCCCCATTTTGGGCCTAGTAGGCCTCCCTGCACTTACCTGGAAGCCAAAATGGGGCACATGGGGACTCCTGGAAGGGGCGGGGTGGGGAGTGGCAGGCCCAGTCAGCAATTTAACTACTGGTTCATCCGAACCAGCTGAATCCCACCACTGCTTTATGCCCAAAATAGATTAGTAGTCCAAGAACCTGTTCTGTCCAGCAAACACTCTGCTGACTAAATGCAGGCTCAAGAGTTGGGATATCTCCCAAGTGGATGTATTTCTTTACCCGTTCTTGCTGACCTATTTGCAGATTTTGAAAAACTGAGGAGCAAAAAATGCCATGAAGAATTCAGTGTGGTTTCTTAAGAAGTTCAGCGGTGTTCAAGACCAAAATCTAGTCTGATTGTCTTGAGAATTAGTAAGGAAAGCTAGGAAGGCAATGTAAGTGTCTTTATTTATCCAGAGGGCATTGGAAGTATTATCAGCCAGCAGCAGGGATTTATCAAGTCCACATCAGAGGAGACAAAATGTGATTGCTTTAAAAAGGGTTGAATTTCCAGAACATGAGAAAAGCACCGTGATGTTAATGGCGGTGGGTTCAATGCAACATTTTGTACAATGAATTCAAACTGCACCTGAGAGACCTGTAGGAAGAAAAGGAATATCAACATATAGGAATACTGAACAAGTTATCTTGATGGTTGCAATTTCAAGATACAGCTATTTAACAAAAAAGAGGAAAGGGGATGAAAAGGAGAACGAAAACTCTGCGGTAAAATGAAAAACAAACAGCTTTCAAAAGGCGTCAGTTAAAACAGTGCTAAAATGTCACCTTGTAACAGATTAGTAGCAGGCAGGAAATGAGAACACAATATTCCATGTAGTCTGTGGGGAGGAGGGGGGGAATTGAAGACAGCTGGAGATGAATAATCTACATCTTGGAAATCTGCTACCAAATAGATTTGACATGAGATGAATTGACATGTGTGCAAGCATGATGTAATGACTGAACAAAAGACTATAAAATTGAAATATGCTGTGTTTTCTATACCATACTACCTATAATCACACTTCCCAATCTGGTTTCAGGATCTGTGGCACTTCAGTTCTCATAATTCCCAGCCAGCATTATTTTAGAGTGCTTGTTGGCCTGATTTCTTAGCTCTTTTTTTTTTTTCTTTTCTAGCTTTTGCAGTTCCAGAGATACTGGGAAAGATGTGGCTGTATTCTGATCTCTGGTTCAATAGCAGACCTGCTCTGCTTGTTAAGCATTCCGAATCAAAAGCCATCTGAAAATTTCAAATTAGCCCTACCTTCCCTCCCACCCCCACATTCATCATTAAAATGTAGCAGAGGAACATTTGTAAGAAATGTAGAAGGTTTTTGATGTAGATATAATAAGAATGATAAATCAGCTCTATCATATATAGTCCTTCAATCAGAATAGAGCTGGAAGGGAACTTCAAGGTTTTCTAGCCCAACTCTCTGCTCAAGCAGGACACCCTATACCCATGATGGTAAACAGGGATGGATTCTACTTACCTTTACTACTGGTTCTCTTCATGCACGCACTTTGTGTGTGATAGGCGTGCGAATGCTCGCTTCACTGCATTTGCGCCAAACGCACACTCCGCGCATGCACACTTGGAAAAAAACTTGAAAGAAGCACTCTGCACATGTGCAGAGCAGAGAAACGTAAGTACGGGCGCATGGGTGGGCCCAGCTTCCAGCCGCAGAGAACCGGTTCGATGCGTCACACTGTCACCGCTACCAGATCGCGCAAACTGGGCCGAACCAGGAGCAACCCACCACTGATGGTAAACCTATTGCATGCGTGCCAGAAGTGACATGCAAAGCCATCTCTCCGGGCATGCCAGACGTCACCCGTTGCTCTTTTGGGTTCCGGTGCTCACATGTGGGCAGGCCAGCTGGTCTTCATGCATGCGAGAGCACCAGAAACTGGAAGAGTAGCTTCCTGGTGCGTGCTGGCCTTCCAGTTTCTGGTGCGCGTGTGCGGCATCCATCTGGTGTTTGCGCATGCATGCATGCCAGAAACTGGAAGACCAGGTGACCAGCGTGTGCATGCGCACTGGGGAATTGCTCTTCTGGTTTCTGGCGCTCCTGCATGTACGTACCAGGGAGCTGCTCTTCCGGTTCCAGCGCTCCTACGTGTGCGCACTGGCGAGCTGCTCTTCCAGTTTCCGGCACTCCCCTGCACGCACGCTCCCATTTCGGCACTAAATGCTGAACAGGTTCGCCAACACTGCCCTATACAATTTGAGACAAGTGGCTGTCTAGTTTCTTCTTAAAAACCTCCAGTGATAAAGCATCCAAAATTTCTAAAGGCAAGCTGTTCCACTGGTTAATTGTTCTCACTGTTAGGAAGTTTCTCCTTAATTCCAGGTTGCTTCTCTTCTTAATTAGTTTTCATCCATTGTTTCTTGTCTTTCCTTCTGGTGCTTTGGAAAATAAGTTGACCCCATCGTCTTTGTGGCAGCCCCACAAATACTGGAACATGCTATCATGCCACCCCTAGTCCTTCTTTTCTCTAGACTAACCATATCCAAATCCTGCAACCATTCTTCAGTCCTTCTTTGACTGAACAAATGCATTGAACGGGCCCATAGGTTAGGCACCCCATTGTCCTGACTGATGTATAGTTTACCAATAAAATTAGTTTAAATGAATACATTAAAACTGTGTGATTTAGCAAATAAGGAAAATTATCATTCTAAAGAACTTTCATCAATTGGGTTCCTACAGATACTGCAAAATGTAAAGTGGTCTATAAAGATTATCATAGTATGTCATTGTTTTGCATAAAACCAAATTAGATTTGCTGGATGGAATTTGTGAGCTGGCAAATTGTCTGGAGAAGAATTAAACAAGAAATCTCTAATGTTTAAAATTTAAAACTTGTATAAAATTATCAGCAGCAGGAGTAGGAATTATTATTCATGGATGCCCTCATCTAATGGGCTGAAAGCTACATACGAAAAATGAATACAATAAGGAAAGTACATATCCATAATTTTAAAAAACCCATTTTTCTAGAGCTTTATATAGTCCTTCAAAAGTGGAGGGATCTACTTTTCATAAGCATATCCTCCTCATTTGCTGTTTAGTGCTAAATCACCAATATTCTGAGTATTTGAGGAGACTCCTGCATGTGTTGTTATAGTAAACCTTAATTGTTATAGGCATTTCCAGTTTTGTGCTCCAAATCAGTATCAGAAAAAGCCATGCACTTTTTGTGTTGGTTGATTTATTTCATGCACCAGGGCCTGATTCTAGGAAAGCTTGGGAATTATATTGGAGACAGTTATCTCTGGCCATTATCTCACACACCAATGGTCATATACTATCTCTTTGTCAGAGCAGATTAGGTGGATCATTTTGCAGAACAACAGTTTACACTAAGTTTGCCATTCAGATTGTCAGAGACTTGGCTCTGTACGGATAGAGCAAGGGTCTCCAAACTTGGCAACTTTAAGATTTGTGGACTTCAACTCCCAGAATTTCTCAGCCAGCAAAGCTGAGTTGATGCTGACTGAGTTGAAGTCCACAAGTCTTAAAGTTGCCAAGTTTGGACACCCCTGGGATAGAGACTCATGTTACCAAGGATTAATTTTGGCCTTTGGACTGATGTCAATAGATGTCCTGCATGGTCTATTCCACTCATGCACTTGATCCTTGCTCTCCTGGCTTCTTCATGAAGGCAAAGAAGTTATGATTAGCTATATCTCTACGTTATTACTAAGTAACCTTCATAGAGATTGTCTATGAAGGCTACTAGTAATAGGTACCTTCTTGTGGCCTGACCATTAGTGGTTCCTCTACCTAACCACCTGGATTTTAATCTGCCTCATTTTCTCTGGTCGAAATTGAACAGAATTAGGTGTGATACTGGAAGAAGTGCCTCTGCCAGGGGTGCTAATTCAGCAGGTTCTGACAGGTTCTTGAGAACCGGTAGCAGAAATTTTGAGTAGTTCAGAGAACCGGCAAATACCATCTCTGGCTGGCCCCAGAGTGCAGTAGGAATGGAAATTTTGCAATATCCTTCCCCCAAGAGTGGGGAGGGAATGGGGATTTTGCGGTATCCTTCCACTGGAGTGGGGTGGGAATGGAGACTTTGCAGTATCCTTCCCTTGCCACACCCACCAGGCCATGCTCACCAAGCCACGTCTTCCAAGCCACGCCCACAGAACCAGTAGTAAAAAAATTGAATTCCACCACTGGCCTCTGCCCTGTATTAGTGGAGATGGAAAGATTGCCCTTGTTGCAATTGTGGTGCTGATATGCAAACTATTAAACATATTGTACAGGACTGCTCATGACATGCGTTCTCTGGTTCGCTAGATGAGCTGCATGAAGCAACACTAGAGACAATGTGGATAGCTGAATTGGACATTTAGTCATGAGACCATTGCCATACCCACATAGAAATTTTATTTATAATTATTGGACAGAGTATATATGTTTCTCTTCTGTCATGTTCTAATCCTATGATAAATAAATAATAATAGACATGGTGGTTTGCCCTTAAGAACCTTTCGTGAATATGAACTAGTCTCAGTTTTCCTTTCTGCTGAGTAAGGAAGCAGCTGCAAGGTGCCCTTGAGGAAGCAGATTAGCTGGGCTCTCTTCAGTCACGATACAGACCTAGAAATGGCATTGGAACAGCTTTGGTCACCCTGGTGGGAACTAAATAGGATATAACTGGGTATGTCTAGTTTAATGAAAAGAAGGACCAGGGGTGACATGATAGCAGTGTTCCAATATCTCAGGGGCTGCCACAAAGAAGAGGGAGTCAAGCTATTCTCCAAAGCACCTGAGGGCAGGACAAGAAGCAATGGGTGGAAACTAATCAAGGGGAGAAGCAACTTAGAACTAAGGAGAAATTTCTTGACAGTTAGAACAATTAATCAATGGAACAATTTGCCTCCAGAAGTTGTAAATGCTCCAACACTGGAAGTTTTTAAGAAGAGATTGGATAACCAATTGTCTGAAATGTATCAAAAATCAGGTTCCATAAACAATTTACTACATAATGTATATTAAATGTTTGATTTGGTTGCTTTTTTCTTCTAAGCCTTCTTTACTCATTTGAGGCATGATCTTTGAACGTTCCTAAGTGCAATAAGATTTAAACCTTTAAGAAAGTACAAGATTCTCAGCCAAGGATTCCCACTGAATGACTATTTCTCTGCCCAACATACATCACAGGGCTGTTGTCTTGATGAAAGCATAGGAGGAAAGAGTGCAGTATACATTGACTTGAGTTTCTGGGTGGAAAGTAAGTAAAAAGTCTCTTTCAGGTGGAACTTCACACCTGGGGATCACAGAGATACATTTATATAAACCAGTGTTTCTCAACCTTGGCCACTGGAAGATGTGTGGACTTCAACTCCCAGAATTCCCCAGCCAGCCAGTTGAGTAACACTGATATAAACGTTCAGAGCAGCAATATAGAAATGATTTGCAATTTTGTCTTCTTTTGGGATGTTCATTGACTTACAAGTCTAGCTTTCAGTCATGGGACTTTCCATAATCTCCTTCCCAAGCACTAACAGATGCAAATCTCTTTAGCTGCTTGAGATCAGCCAAGGTTGGCTAACACAAGATGCAAGTTTAACAGACAACTACACAAATAAAATGCAGTGTTGGCATGCTTGATAGTCCCTTCTTGGGACTGATAGATGCTGTAAGACAACTTCCAGTACAGAGTATGTATAATCATATCGGCATTTTAGGCCTGGTGGTCCTGAAGGGATGTTAGTCAGAGCTAAAACCTACTTGCTGCAAAGTCCCTTTCTTCCCTGCCTTGTCACACATGCTATGAACATTCTTTTTGCCTTGAATTCACTTTTGAAAGAAGTGCAGATGGAATTTGTAGTACATTCTGAAACATCTGGAAAAATAGGGCCATTTACCTAAGGCTATGTCATTCCCTTCACTTTTTCTTTTCCTTTGATTACAAGTCTGGAATCAAACTGGGATTAGTGGGAGGGCCAGTAAAACAGAATACTTTTCTTTTTCTAACATATTGTTCAGTGTACATTTACACAGTTGTGCGATTAGGAATAGCCACATGGCTATATTCCAGCAAAACCACATGGATACATTTGCAATAATTGGTCTTGTTTGTTTGTTTGTTTGTTTGTTAGAAAAAAACAACAACTTGAAATAACAACCAAATGGGGGCACTTGGTGGTGAATACAACAAATTTGTTGTAATCACTAATGGTTGCATTATTTTTTTTAAAAAAAATGTCAGCAAAAACATGTATTCATTCACGACATTGTTCTAAACAGACTGGGAGCAGCTGTATTATGTAGCCTAGCCATTCTGGAACTAAAACATTCCAATGGGGACGTGTAACCTACTATCAGCCTAATTAGGCCAGCATTCCAAGCAATCATTTGGGGCATCCCTGGCATTGTTGGATTAGTGATGCAACCTTGCCAGATGTGTTGGGTTGGGCTGGGCTAGACTGTACCTCTTGAATCATGCAGCTTGACCCCTGCTGGGCCACTCAGAATTTCTGATTTAAAAACCCTTCGTAGAAACTGAACGGGGAGGCTGTCAAACAGACAAAAGGCTTATATAAAATAGTCTGCCCCTGTTTCCTTGACAACTACTTGGTAAACAAGGTCAAGAAAAAGTTGAGTCTGCTGCTGTAGATGAGAGCTCTCAAAACTTGCCTGAATACTTCAGTTACATCCTGGAATTTTATTTATTTAGAATTATGTGCATGTGACAGCTTGACATAAAGAAAGCAAGCGTTCTGGATATGCTGAAATGGAGAAGAATAGTCTCTTGTGCCCTGTAGGATGGTGGAAATTACCATACCAATTCATTATAAAGGCTCTTTTTGAATACAGACACTCAAAACATCCAGCAACACTCATGAATAGATTGATTTATTAGCATCTAATTAGAACACAATGCTACGCTGGCTTTTATTGTCAGGTTAGCCCTTGTTCAAAAGCCTCAAGGGTGGGGAAGAGTGTTCCAGCATCATTCGGTTTTATGTTTGAATTGTTTAGAAGTCTGGCTTGCTGGATAATAGAACAAGGAATCTACTGTGTCAGACTTTTTTTTTTTTAAATAAAATGAAATAAAATAAAATAAATTACTCAAACACCTCCAGCCTGGTGGAAAAAATAAGTCTCACGGCAAAGAAACAACATGGTTCTAATAATTAGATGCTTTGTTTGGGTCTGTGATTGAGAATAGCAGGTTTTAAAGAAAAAAAGAGATGAAGGTTGTACTGTATATGTTTAGGGTGAAAACCTTCTTATTGTAATTGCAACTCTACTGTTACAGGAAATGTGTGGCTAATAAGCACTGCGTGGCAGTGCACATTGAGTATTTTCCCTCTCTAGACAATAGCAAATTGTGTAAAAAGCCAAGAGAATTGAATAGGTATAGCTCAGGGCTGAACTGTGGATTCCTTCATGCTCTCTGAGCTTGGTTCATTGCTTGCAGACGTTTGATTACCTATGTAGGTAACATCAACAGTGCTAGTGAACACTGCTATGTAGGTAACATCAAAAGTGCTAGATGTTTGTCTTCTGTTTATATATAATAGGTTGCCCAGCCAGTGTTGACAGGGTTGTAGTTTTCTCCTTGATTAGAGTATTGTTTTCTGTTTGTCTGGTGTTAATACTTGCTTATATGGGTATAGGCTGCTGGAGAAGATATATTTTAACTTTTCTATATTCTTTTTAGCATTTTTATTGTTTCTTTTGAATGCTGTGTAAATGTGGTTTATCACTATGTGTCTATTGGTGGCTGATTTGTCTGAATGTCAGACTTGCCTAGCTTTTTTGAATTTAGCTTCATCGAGGATACTCACAGTTTTCCAGTTGAAACTAAGGTTGAGTCTGCCTCTGTGTTATGAGATTAAAGAATTTTTTTGTATCTTATGACTGCTTGTTGGTGTTCATGGATGTGCTGTTTCCCCTGTGTGTGACCTGGGTCATAGTTCAGTAGCCACTAATCAACAAAAAGATCCCACATTCTAATCACTAAATGTTCCATGAATGTTGCTGCTTGTGACAATTTAAATTTAGTAAACTTTATATTTATACAGCTACACTGTATGCACAATTATTGGACAAGTTGTATTTTGGAGGATAAATTTTATTATTGAACTACAGTGCTCTCCGTCATACTCACTTGCCTAATAATTGTGCACATAGTGTATACCTCTGAATGAAATTTTCCTGCTTCTGATTTCAATGAAACACTCACTCACATATTTGCTATAAAAATTAGTGGGTTACTCAAGATTGAGGCGATAACAGTAAACAAGGAATGCAAACAAGAGGCTGAAAAAAACTTCCCTGAGTTTTGGTTTTAGCAGGACCAAGCAGAAGATTAGTCCAAATCCAGTCCAAAGTTCCAAGACCCATGTCAAAGTTATCAGCTAGTCCAGAGGTCATGGTGCCTATGTTTGGTTAGTCTCAGGTGATTCTTGGATCTGCATCTCCTGAGGTTGACATTCCACAGATTCTTCTGGAGCTTCTTCTTTAAAGTCAGAGCCCTGATCCAAGACAGAAATAATATTAAATAGTTAAGACATATCTCCCCCATGTTCTACTGTGCTGTCTCATGGTGGGGTAGGGATATTCTGGGGAGCATGAGTGAAGAACACCGGTAGTTTTTGCCAATGGTAGACATTCTCAGCAGGGTTAAGCATTATAAACATTATTCCAGATGTCTGGCTAAACAGTTCCATATCGAAATGCCAAGGACGAAAAAACATTATTGCTGATGCATAGTTGAAAGCCTTCCTTAGGATAAAGAATATCTTAGGAAGTTAATATCTACTTCATTGAGAAAGGCCTTTAACTATCCTGACCTTGTCCCATTGTAGAATGGGAAATTCAGAATACAGGTAATAGCAATAGCACTTAGATTTATATACAGCTTCACAGTGCTTTACAACTCTGTCTAAGCGGTTTACAGAGTCAGCATATTGCCTCCAACAATCTGGGTCCTCATTTTACTGACTCGGAAGGATGGAAAGCTGAGTCAGCCTTGAGCCAGTCAGGATCGAACTGCTGGCAGTCAGCAGAATTAGCCAGCAGTACTGCAATCTAACTACGGTGCCACCATAGCTCTTATCCTCGACACTGGTAGCAGTGGTGAAATAGCAATAGCAATAGCACTTAGACTTATATACCGCTTCATAGTGCTTTTACAGCCCTCTCTAAGCAGTTTACAGA
>JANHFM010004864.1:89766-100611 GCA_032468115.1 Grayia smithii | reverse complement strand
AGAAAACAGTACAGGCAGACTGGACATCTTTCTAGAGCGGAAAGATGCTTGTGATTGAACAATACCTTGCTCTTGAAGAAATGCATCTCTTCTTTCAAACAACTTGTCTTTCTGGTCTCTCTGTTTCATGACAACATTGATCTTGTGGGTATTTTGTTTCTCTACCATTTGTAGAGAAACAGTAAGAGAGAGAAAGAGTAACACAGTAAGTCTTATGAAGAGAGATACAATCTGGGGGCGGGAAAGGGCTTCAACACCTTGTCTGACAGCATCAGAAAACTCCAATGAGTGGTGTTTGTTTTGAGATATTCATATTTAAACCTTTAAATTCACACCATTCTTTCAAATGTGTGGTTGAAAGGATTCTGCATCAATTGGTAGGCTGTAGGCATCAACTGGTAGGCCCAGTTCAACTCAAGAGCTTTTAATGAATGCTTCTTTCAGTTTGCAAGGGGTGCTGTTCTTTCTTGCTCACATTTTACCCTCAAAATTAGCATTTGTGTTCTCTGCTCACAGTTTTATGAAAGTTTACAAATACAAAGATAAGAAACTAATACAAACTGAACAGAAGGCTTGTAAGTTATTCCTCCTCTGATGACAGATGAAGGCTTTTCTTTATTCTTCAAAACAATTGAAAAGATGTTTATTCAAATTACAATTACTAAGTAATTGTACAATTGCACTGGCTTTATATTTATTCCTTATTTTATTTGGATTTATTGTTTTGTTTTTTTTAAGTAAATCCTCAAAAAGAAAACTTGAGACAAAGTAATCCTATTGTTACCTCACTATGTTATTTACAAGTGCTGATTATTCTCTAGGAGGAAAAAATAATGCAAGTGCCACCATCTGTGTTTGTTTTCTCCATGTTCCCATTAAAATGTTCTCAGCATACAGAACGGTGCAACTCCTAAATGGCAATCTTTTAAAAGGCCACTAGCACACTATTCGTCAGGGCAACACCATGCCATGTGACATGTTGTCAAACTGTGCAACCGCTCAGGCTGCCAAATTGTTCTGCTGTATCTTGAGATTCTTGAACTATAGAAAACAAGTTGGAAGGGGAGTGGAAAAGCTACTGAGTTCTTTTTCTCTGAAAAAAGAATCCAATCCCTCACCCAGCCTTTTATGTTGTGACAAAAGCAACTAATATGTTTCATTGTTATCTGTTCTTTGGCTCCACACTCCAGTAGAAGCTGCTTTAGAGCAATTAGCAACTTCCCAACACTGTTTTAAAGGGCAAGCGCTTTGTAGTCTTTCACCAACAGTGATTCTTTAATTGGTTGGGAACATCTGCATAGAAAATGCAGAATTTACTCCTATTAATAGGGAAGGGCATACATACATTCCTAGATATAGAACAGGGCTGATTCCAGGCTGAAGCAACCTGAACGTTCTTAATTTACCAAGCGATAATTTTTTTTCAGAAATTGTTTTTAATCTATATTCAGTAAACATACTATTGCTAACAGTAGAACACTCAAATAATAGTTTAGCAGATTTAACAAACACCATCCTTCCTATTTATTAAGCGATGTATCCAAGACCATTATTGTCTGGCAAATCATTTGAAGCCATACTCTAAAATTTGAGTGCTTTGTATGATGATAAGCAAGACTGAGATCTGCCAGGCTTACCTTATGCCTTATTGTCATAATGCCAACTTCACCCCTTCCCCAAATTTGTGTATTCACTTAGCAGGGATATAAACAGAAGCCTGTAACTGAGAACTTTCTCAAGGACTATCTTCAGGTAAAATTTAGTTTTATGTCTAGATAAATCAGCAGAATTTAAATTATATGTAATATAATTGTTAGAACACAGATGTGTTCTAAGCATTACCTAGAATTCATGCCACCCTGGCACACCAATGAATTTTCCATGAATTTCAGCAATTGTCTACATAACATTTTTAGCAAATCTGATCCACTTCATAATCCAAGTCTTTCTTAACACTTAGTCGTACAGTGATTAAAATGGAGTACTGCAGGCTACTTCTGCTGACTGCTAGCTGCAGTTCGACAGTTCGATTCTCGCCAGCTCAAGGTTGACTCAGCCTTCCATCCTTCCGAGGTGGGTAAAATGAGGATCCAGATTGTTGGGTGCAATATGCTGACTCTGTAAACCACTTAGAGAGGGCTGTAAAAGCACTATGAAACGGTATATAAGGCTAAGTGCTATTGCTATCTTGGGATTGATTTCATTATACCATAATTGATATGCCAAGTTTTTTTTTAATTTAGGAATAGCAATAGCAATTAGACCTACATAGCACTTCATAGTGCCTTACAGCACTCTCTAAGTCATTTACAAATGTCAGCATATTGCCCCCAACAATCTGGGTCCTCACTTTACTGACCAAGGATGGAAAGCTGAATCAATCTTGAGCCCTGTCAGGATCAAACTCCCGACACTGGACTGCAGCCTGCAATACTGCATTCTAACCACTGTGCCATAAACACTATCAGGTTAGATTGTATATCAGCTATAGGTTTAGTATAGCTATAGTTTGTTCTAATGGTTAACGTGCTAGAAAGCAGAAGATGTGAGTTGCAGTTGTAGGCATGAAAACTGGCTGGATGACTTTGAGCCAGTCATTCTCTCTCACAGGGTTGTTGTCATGGGGAAAATAGGAGGAAGGTGTGTTGGATATGTTTGCTGCCTTGAGTTATTTGTAAAAATTAAAAAGTGGGATACAAATTAAATAAATCAATAAATAAGTTCAACACAGGCAAAAAGTCACAGTAAGTACTTTCTGGAAATCTGATCTATCTAAATAATCATATCTGTACAATGCAAAATCGGATATAAATCACTTATTTCCAGGGTTGAAAGTAGATAATTAAATTGATTTGAAACAATAAATTAAAAGCTACAGTCTTACCACATTTTTTGCTATCTCTACCATAAACCAGTTTTGAATTGCTTCTGTCTGCACATTTCCTCTACCTCTAATCTCTGTATGTAGAGAACTAACACAGAGTAGATAAGGCAAGGCTTGGATTTTGTAATATACAGTATAGTGAAATATTCACTCTCTAAAAAATTGAAAAGTGCATGTATAATACATACTTGCAGCAAAAAGGTCTAGTCCAGAAAGATACTACTACATGATTCTGTAATACACTAAACAGCTTCAGGTGTTAAATGATTACAGTAGGTTAATGTTACACTTTGAAGAAGCAGGATAGAAAGAATATTGACACCTTGGAACTCTGGTGTTGGAGAAGACCTGAAAAACCAGGTTATGGATAGATTGTCATGGAAAAAAATTATCTATGTGATCACTAGGAATAAAAAAAATTACTTGATGCTACATAATCAATCAAAAATCAATCCATATGTTATTACAAGAAAGGGATGTAAAAGAGAAACAGAGTGCATTAATTCTCATGAATTCATCAACTGGTAAGAAGTACAACTTCACTTTTATTACAGAAAAAAAATCAGGAATGTCAGTGAATCACAAAAGGAGAATAAACTCTCAATTCTTTTAAAATATGTAAACTAAATCTCATGATTTTAGCACATATGCTGCTCTATCCAAGAGACAGCTCAGTGAATTTTGCCTTTACTGTAAAGATTAAAGCCTAGAAATGAAAATTTTGAAAACCTTCCATCGAAAGGAAAATATATTTCTTTGGGGAGAAAATGATATAAACTGCTTTACATGCTTTAAGTTATTTATTGCAAGAATAATGCTTTCTTATATGCTTGCACGTTCAACCCAAAGCAAAATGTCTTTTAAATCAGATATGATGTAAATAATGGGTATATCTAGAGGCAATGAGTTTTTCAAATGAGAATTTGAAGAAAAAGCTCTGGTCTCATGAGTCATTATTCTAAGCAATGGAGTGTGTGTGTGTGTGTGTGTGTGTGTGTACATACTCACAAACATGCATGCTTCTTTTCTAAAATATACGCTTCTAAGCTTGGAATGAGCAGATCTGGAATAAAATGAAAGATGAGGAAACCTACACCATAGGTTTTCAATTTATCACTATAAATAATGTGTACAAAAAAAATGAAAGTAAATATTGTGCATGCACTCTTGAACTTAAATTCAACTTTTCTTTATGGTAATTATTTGATGAATCACCATCTCTTATTTACTGTAATTGAGCATGTGTCCTTATTAGCATTTCATTGACACTTGCAAACAATTCTAACTTGTCAATATATAGTAGCAAATCATTCATTCTGATGCAGGCAAAGATCAAAGAAAATACTTAGGAATTTGAGTTCAAAACGTAACATCTCATAGTTATAAACCTCTCGGTTTATAATGGAAATACTCTAATTTTGAAATTGTTATAATAACATAGACATGTTATGAAAGCAAATACAATTAATGTTAAAAATTTGTGGCCTAAAAAGAGACATATCAAAATAAGATTCTAACATTGAGATAGTCTCTGTGCACATGGAAGGAGGGCAGTAACCTAAAGATGGGATCACTCACAGAAGCCCTTTAGGAGAGGCGATAAGAACTGAACCCATCCCCATTTCTCAGCCAATGAACATCCTGTTCTTGCTTCTACCATCCTTATGAGGGTTCTCTACCCAGAGTTTCTGTTTTCAGAAAGTGCAGGTTCATCTCATTACTCCTTATAATGCATGTTTATTCTGATATAAATAGGATAAACATATTTACATTCATCATACATTGAGACTCAGATTTCAGCACAAACCACAGCCCAGGCATACTAGCCAGAACTTGTACACCATGACATGTGAAAAATAAATGAGTATGGGTTTTTATTTGAATGTTTATCCTGCCAACAGAAGCAGGTTGAATACAGGTCCACTCAGAATGCTTTAATTTCTTAGTATGGGAGGCAGTAGTGGGTTTCACTTACCTTCGCTACTGGTTTGGAACTGTGTGTGTGTGCGCGCAGAACCTTCTGCGCATGCGCAGAGCATCTGTGATGACATCCGGGCAGGTAGGCAGAACCTCCTGCCACCGCTGCTACCAGTTCACCAGAAACAAGGCGAACCGGTAGAAACCCACTACTGGTAAGAGGCTTCCCCCAGACTCAGACTGGAAAATAATTTCTTAACCATTCAGCTAGCTGAGAGGCACTGCTTGGTCTTTGAAGGAAGGCTTTGCTCGATCTAAGTAACAATCACTTTCCATCTCAAAACAAAAGAAACACTGCTACTTTCTTTTTTTTAAAAAAAATAAAACTTTTCTATTCTTCATGAAAAGTGATAAAAAAGCCTTTCGATGATTTGTCACATTTTATATCTGTGATCCACCGCTTACTAATCTCCTTTCCTCCAGGCTAAAATGACACTGTTATGGTCCCAAAGCTCATGGACAAATTTGCTGTTTGGCAAATGGAACTGATGAACATTTTACTTGATGAGAACATCCTGCGATCTTTACTCAAAGTTAAGTAGTTCTGCTGATATTAGTAGAATCATTTTTTCTGAATAAGAACTCCAGCTGATAGGAAAAGGTAGGAAGATTAGATCCCTCTATACAGTTCTCCCAGAGTAAAATTGACTATTCTTTTTTCAAAGTCTATCTCCTAAATACAAATTACTGGCAAATAACCATTTAGAATGGTTGAGATGGAGAAATTCTCTAAACCTTACAATGTGTCAAGTGCAGTTCACAAAGAGTGAGACTAATGTTCTGAAAGACAGCCAAAGATCATTTATGAACAGCTCTCAAAAGGACAATTTCTTCCTCCATTTTTCTCTTATAAGCCTTAAGGTGCATAGGTAACACAAGATTATCAAGTGACAGCAGTAGGTGTTAGATTTTTTTTTAAGAAGGCAGCATTATGATCACTGGTTTTATATATTTTCTGGGACGATTTAGATGTGATTAATTTCCCTTAAGCTCTCCAGGAAAAAAATCATATATGAAAGAAATTTTTACCATAAAGCATCTAACCACCCCAGTGCAGCAGTAGACATAGAAAGTGAATAACTGACTTAGGCTCTTGATGGAGTTACAATTTGCATATAAGTTTGCCATTGTCTAATAATATTTGACTCATTTTCAAAAAAAAGAAGTTCCAATACTTTTTTTTAACAGATGCGAATTTATTAATTAAACATTAAAAATGCAAGTTTATATCTCTCCTTGAGAATGCAATGGATTTTTTTTTCTAAATTGACACAAATAGGATGGTTTGTTGGAGGCCAATGCAAAACAAAACAGGGAATAAGGATAAGTTAACACATACTTAAGGGACGCGGTGGCTCAGTGGCTAAGATGCTGAGCTTGTTGATTGAAAGGTCGGCAGTTTGAATCCCTAGTGCTGCATAATGGAATGAGCTCCCGTTACTTATCCCAGCTTCTGCCAATCTAGCAGTTTGAAAGCATGTAAAAAATACAAGTAGAAAAATAGGGACCACCTTTGGTGGGAAGGTAACAGCGTTCCGTGTGCCTTTGGCGTTTAGTCATGCCGGCCACATGATCACGGAGACGTCTTCGAACAGCCCTGGCTCTTCAGCTTTGAAACGGAAATGAGCACTGCCTCCTAGAGTCAGAAATGACTAGCACATATGTGCAAGGGGAACCTTTACCTTTTTTATATTTTGTGATGAACTTTTTAAATTTTGTTTTCAGTTTTTTATTCTAAGCCGCCTTGATTGCTTAGGAAGGTAGGATAAAAATTTAAAAATAAATCAGATTCAGACATGGATGAGATGCTGAGTTTATTTTAAAATTATTTAATGCAAATCCGAGGAGCAAGGAAAATATAAAACTTAAGAAGAGTAAATTTGGATTTAGATTCCAAATATTTTAGGCATAAAAACTTGATTTAACTCATTGAGATTTCTGGCTAGAAGTTTATGTTCTGCTTAACTCCAGAGCAAGGGGAAATGATACAGGAGTGCAAGGGCAGACACAGGGAGGAGAATTCATGCACTTTGGGAAGATTAAAGGGGTGGAGAATCATGTACAGGGTTCCAGACTCTAAGGAAGCTTCTGTGAAGGAAGGGACCTTTTTATGGGAAGCAAGAATGAGTCATGGCAGGATACCTATTCCCATGCACTAATTTGATATTCCATTTTATTTTCTAGGAAGACACCGAACTAGGTGAGAAAAGGGCAGCAGAGCTGATGCATCTAACAGGACTCTTCATTCTTAGAAGAACACAAGAGGTCATCAACAAATTCTTGCCCCCCAAAAAGGAGAGCATACTTTTCTGTCGTCCAACAATGTTGCAGCTTGCTCTTTATCGAACTCTTTTGAACTCTCAGGTTGTTAGATCTTGCCTACAAGGAAGTTTGGAGAATAGCCCACATTTAATATGCATCGGGGCTTTGAAAAAACTTTGTAACCATCCCTGCCTTCTCTTGAAAGCAATACAGGTGTGCATATTGAATTATGTTGCAATATGTTTCTGGATTCTTAGAATTGTTTGGTGGGCATTTAAGTTTGCAATCATTACAGATTTTAATTTTATTGAAAATATGCATTGCTTTCTCTAACTAACTCCTTCCAGAAGGTCTTGGGAGACAATAACAGATCCATGAAAAGATCATACATGGCTTTCAATCAATACAGAAATCAAACATTTTATTTATGAAGCAAATTTATATGGCTGCCCAGCTCATACACAGCAACTCTAGATGACTTACAGCATTACAAATTTAAATAATCTAAAACTGATCAAAGCTGAGGATATCATCATATTGGAATGAAGCAAGGTAGACTAACTGTTTGGAAGGGCTTAAGATGCATCAGAATGGAAAAGCCAACTTTAGAAGTGAAATTGTCCAAGTAACCACCCACCCCAAGACTTAAGTTTCCTCAAAATTCCATTTTATTAGAGATGTCATATTGGCACATCTGGGAAAACCCAATCTGAAAGCGTTCAGGTTTTCCCCACCCAAAGGAAATTTCAAAACATAGTCAGGAGACACATTTGCAATAGGCTCAGTGCATGTGGAGGACAGTGTTGTCCATTCTTGCATTCAAGAAATAGTGGATGGTTTGACATGACAATGGGAACAAGCAGAAAGTATGGATATGGCTTTAGCTGGAGTGTCATTAAAACAGTCATATACTTTTCCAAAATTCTCTTCTCCATAGAAGAAAGAATCTGATTCTTGTGATAATCAAGATCAAACAAACCTTTATGGTGGTTTACGTGATGTTTTTTCTCAAGAAAGTGCTCAGACAAATTTCTCTGAGAGTGACTCAGGAAAGTTGAAGGTGCTAACGCAGATGCTGGCAGCAATTCATGAACGTGGACCTTCAGAAAGGTAGGAAGGCTATTCAAATTGAAAGCACAGTTTGAGTGCATTTGAATCATATAGTTTAGTTCTTTTTTCTAAATGAGACATCATGTCCCAAAGGTGCTTCTTCAAGAGGCAATTGGATTTTCTAGTTTTTCTTTCAGAGCTGAAGAAGCTTCTTGGATGAGAAGTGAAACATCTTCAAAGAAAAACCAGAAAGTCCAGTTGCCTCCTGAAAAAGCACCCTTGGGACAACCATGACCTGGATGACTGAGAATCTTCATAGACAAGAGATATCATGGCTTCTAATTTAGTTCTTAGCTATTGTATTAACCACCTCTAGTGCTATGAAACTTGGTAGTCATTGCTCTTTCATTTAACCTGATCTCTTCAGAAGACAAGTAAATTCTCATACCTCTTTTTAGATTTTTGTTTAGGGAACATGAATGAACTTTATTCATTAATTTCCAATTCTCTACATTCTTATCTGATTATTGTTTGTCGGAGGTTTATACATTTATTCTAAATCTATCCCAGAAGAAAACCCAATATTTGCTTTCCAATATTTTCCTACATTCTTGATAACATGCTGTTCTGATATTGGAGAGCTGATGGCAGAGAAGCGGAGTCAAAAATATAGCCACCAACAATTCATTAATAATAAGCCATGCATAGAGAAATGAAATACATCACACTATGTTTGTGCTTAAAAACTTGAACAAATATTGTAGGTGGACTGGTGATATATAGCTAAAGATGTGCCATTCCATAGATAAGTATAAGCTAACTTCCTTTTAATAATTATCTGTGGCATTTCCCAACAAATTCTTTCTCTAAAACACAATTTCTTTTTTCTGGCCTAATCTCATGTAAGATCAAATAAAGGTTGGTTTCATATAGGCTTCCTGGTAGAACAGATGTTCTTCCTTATAGAAACAAAAGTAGAAATGTCCTCCCTGCTTCATGTCTATCACAACAGACATGTGCTGTATCTGTGCTATCTTTTCAGGTCTCTGCCTATTTCACTGTGGTGGGACTTGACTTCTGCCCAAACATACCGTTTCCCACTGGCCTTCTAATACCCTGTGATAGTGCCTATCATTTCACTAAGGCACTATTGCTAAACATCCTTGGTTTACTGACATATTCTCTTTGGTTGAAGTCCTTCATATGAATAAATAATAAGTACACAAAATTTACATGATACATTTTTCTCTTAACACAATCTCTTTTATAATAATGGACATTTACACTATAAATTTAGGCCCATAATTCAGTTGGTACCATTAATTCCTATCAGAGAACTGAAAATTTTGTTTATTGTATTATAAGAAAAACAAACAAACAAAACTAGTATTAAAATAATTTTGTTCCATCAACATAAATGGAATTTGTTAATAACCAGTCTTCTATATTCCATGCTTACAGAGTTGTCGTGGTATCTAATTATACGCAGACATTAAATATATTACAAGAATTATGCCAACGATATGGATATCGCTATACTAGACTTGATGGCAGCACCCCTGTCTCCCAGAGGCAACAGATTGTTGATAGTTTCAATAGTAAATTTTGCCCAGCCTTCATCTTTCTATTAAGTTCAAAGGCTGGTGGTGTAGGTTTGAACCTTGTTGGAGCATCTCATTTAATCCTGTATGATATTGACTGGAATCCAGCGACTGATATTCAGGTTTGTTACATTCTTCAATATTGCAACTGCAAAGCTATTAGCATCAATCAGAATTAACTGAAGTCCTTTTAATGATTTAAAAATATAATTAGTATGTTTTTAAAAGCCAGTGTGAGTGAAATAGCAGGGGTTGACTTTTTAGAAAAAATTACATGCAGGATGCTCAACATTTTGTTCAGTCAGTCAAGCTGTTTTTGACACATTGTCATGGAGGACCATCTACGTCTGTGTTGGCGAACCTATGGCAAGTGTGCCAGAAGTGACACGCGGAGCCATTTCGCCCGGCACGCGAACCTTCGCCAAACTTACCTCCTCCTGCGCATGTGCACTGTTCTGCTCTCTTGTGCGCTTGCGCATGAGATAGGCAGCGTGCAGTGTGTGCATTTACAGATGGTGCGGTTGCGCATGCGCCGCAGGGGGCGTGTGCACAACTGGTCTGTACATGCGCAGTGGCCGCATTGCGTGCACAACTCGCAGCTCTGCGCATGCGCAGTGGCCGAGTTGCGTGCGCACATCCAGGCTTGGCACGCAAACCTAAAAAGATTCGGCATCATTGATCTATGTGATTCAACATTGACCTGATGTCACATAAATAGTCAATTAGTCAAAAACGTGCCAAAAATTTCATTTGTTTCTTCATGAACACACCCATAGTAAAACAGGAGCTTGGTTGTAGGCAGATTTCTAGAAACAAAATTAAATAAGCAGACATAGTGAAATAACATTTTTTTTAAAATTTCAACTTATATCCTGCCCTTCTCCGAAGACTCAGGGCGGCTTACAATTTATTAAGCACAAATTAATGTGCTTAGCCATAGCCTTCATTCCGTGTATATGACTGCTTATTAGGGCTTTTGCCCCCCCCCAAGCGACATTTTTACAAAGTCAGCTTATTGCCCCCAACAATCTGGGTCCTCAGTTGACCTACCTCGAAAGGATGGAAGGCTGA
>JANHFM010004864.1:49294-60223 GCA_032468115.1 Grayia smithii | reverse complement strand
AGGCTGGGGAATTCTGGGAGTTGAAATCCACACATCTTCCAGCGGCCAAGGTTGAGAAACACTGATCTAAAGCATGGAGTGAAATTTCCAATGTCATGTATCACTCAGTGGTGGGTTGCTACCAGTTGGCCGAGTAAACCAGTAGCAAAGGTAAGTGAAACCCATCCCTGGTATCACTTCAATATTAATCTCTGCTTGGATTCAGAGCTAAAACTGTTTTTTAGACACTTTCCTATCCTGTCCGTAATGGATGTTTCCTAGTCTGCACCCAAAGTTTTAATCTCTAGTTGAGAAAGTTTTCAGATGATTCTGTCACGGTCTTGAGAATCATTAGAGTGTGAGAATCTGTGGAATTACCATTGAGCTGAGATCGCTGAGAATGCTGACTTCTCTTTCAAATATTTCATACATTTAGGGAATCCTTTTTCTCACTGAACCTTAAGACTTAATTACTATGGAAGAGGAAAAAAAAGGGCAAGTGGAAAAACAGAAGTCTTGTTCCCATTCACTTGAATGAGAAATTGTCTCAGTAATGAAGAAACGAGGTTAAAGGGACACGGAAGAAAAAGAACACCTACACATTTGGCATACAAACCGACCTGGTTTAACCAGGCTGCTCTAATTAAAACAGGTGGAGATATTTCTTGGGACCGAGTGATCTCATGTTTTCACTGTTATTTCTGGCCCACTGTTTTTCAGATTTTAATGGGCAAAATATACACACCCTTTGCTTTGAGCGGCTCAGTGCATCCACGTTCCTTCTAACCAAGCTCAGAGAAAATAACTTCATTTTGTGGGCTTAAAATAGAGTATCCAAAATCACTATCTATGGTGTGTAGGTGTATGGGGTATGTGTGTGTGTGTGTGCGCGTGTGTGTGTGTGTGTGATTGTGTGTTACTAGGTTATAGGAAATATGGGGGGACAAAAAAATTCAGAAAGCTTGGAAGACCACTTCAATCTGGGAAGAAATGGAGAGGTGGGTTCTTAACAATACAGAGTTGGAAGAGATCTTGGAGATCTTCTAGTCCAACGCCTACTCAAGCAGGAAATGCTATACCCATGATAGCCAACCTATCGCACGCGTGGCCACAGGTGGCACGCAGCACCCTCTGTGGACACACGAGCCGTCGCCCCAGTTCAGCTCTGCCACACATGTGTGCGTGCTTCCCGCCAGCCAACTGGTCATCGGGCCTCTGCCATGCATGCGTAGGGTGGGGTGCATGCAGCAGCCTGCGTGCGCATGCGTGGAGGGGTGGGACGCATGTGGAGGGCCCCGCGCATGCATGCACAGGGGGCGCACATGGGGGTGTGCACACATATGTAGGGGTGGGGCAGATGAGCAGGTGCTGCGTGCGCATTGCATTTTGGGGGTTTTGGTGCTTATGCGTGCATTCTGTGTGCATTCGGACGCACGCTTGCGCGCTTTGGGCACTCAGTCTGGAAAAGGTTAGCCATCACTGTGCTATACCATTTCAGATTGTCCAGTCTCTTCTTAAAAACCTCCACAGCCCCTTAGATATTGGAACACTGCTTTCATATCACTCCTAGTTCTTCTTTTTATTAAACTGGACATGCCCAATTCCTGCAACCATTTTTCATATCTTTTAACTTCAGTACCCTAATAATCTTTATTGCTTTTCTTTGCACTCTTTCTATAGTCTCAACATCTTTTTTTATAACACGGCAACCAAAACTGGATGTAATATTCTAAGTATGGTCTTACCAGGGCATTATAAAGTGTTAGTGGTACTAACACTTCCCATGATCTTAATTCTCTCTCTCTCTATTAAGGCAGCCTAGGACTGTGTTGGCTTTTATGGCAGCTGCAGCGCACTGCAGTGATTATCCACTAAGACTCTAAGATCCCTCTTGCAGTTACTACTGTTGAGCCAGGGACCACCTATTCTGTTACTAAGCATTTGGTTTTTCTTGCTTAAAGGTAGAACTTTACTTTTCTCACTACTGAACTTCCATCTTTTGTTAGATGGGGCCAATGTTCAAATCTGTTGAGATCCTTCGGTATCTTGAACCTGTCTTCTGGAGTCTTGGCTGTCAGCTTGGTATCGCCTGCAAATTTGATGAGTTCCCCTTCTATCCTCTTGTCTAAATCATTGATGAAGATGTTAAGGGGACTGTGCCTAAGACAGAACCTTGAGGTACCCCATTGCATACATCTCTCTAAATGCAGTTCCATTAAGGACTATGCATTGAATGCAATTGGTCAGCCAATTATGAATCCATTTGCTGGTGATGCTGTCTAACCCACATTTTCTAACTTATTAAGCAGTAGGTTGTGGTCTATTTTATGAAATGCCTTATTGAAGTCCAGGTAAATTGTATCCACAGCATTTCTTTGGTCCACTTTGGTCCACAGCATTTCTTTGGTCTCAATGTAATTTTGTTACATTGTCAAAGAATGCAGTAAGATTTGTCTGGCATGATTTGTTTTTGACAAGCCCATGTTGGCTTCCTATTATGACTTTGTTTGCCTCTAGATGTTTGCAGATTTGTTGCTTGATTATCTTTTCCAGAATCTTCCCAGTATTGATGTCAGGCTGATAAGTCTGTAGTTTCCTGGATCCATTTTTTTTCTTTTTTTGAAGATGGGAATTATATCGGTCCTTTTCCAGTCATCTGTTAGTTCCTCGGGATCTTTGAAATATATAGTTTAGTGGTTCTGCCAGTTCTTTCAGAACCTTGGGCCATCTGGTCCTGGTGATTTGAACTCGTCATGAATAGGTGTTATCTCACCATTTTCTTGCTTATTTTGACTTGCATTCCTATTCTGCATTTTATAGTTTTGTTTTGTTTTTGATAGGTCAGACTGTTTTTCTTTTGTGTAAAGACAGATGCAAAAAACGAGTTAAGCAGTTCTCCTTTGTCCCTGCTGCTCATCACCTTCTTGCCATATTCTCCCATTTATGTATCAATCATTTCCTTGACTTTTTTCTTGTTTTTTACATGTTGAAAGAAGCTTTCTTTGTTATTTTTAACTTTGTTGCAAGCCTTAGTTCATTTTGAGCTTTAGCTTTTCTGACTTTTTGCAGGTTTGGGCTAGTTGCTGATATTCTGCCTTAGTTATGTGTCCCTGTTTCCACTTTTTATACTTGTCCTTTTTGTCTTTCAGTTTATTTGTATATCCATGCTGGTTTCTTTTGAGATCTCTTATTTTTCTTCTTCACTGGATTTGTGCTAGACTGGGCTTTTTTTTATAATCTCACTTTTTAAAGTTTCCCAAGCTTCTTTGATTGTTTTCCCCCTGAGGATTCTTATCCGTGGAATCCTTCCCAAGCTCTTGCTAAGTTTATTGAAATTAGTTCTCTTAAAGTCTAGTTTAACTATATGGTCTTTGACTTTGTTCTATTGCTTGTGCTTGCACACTGTTGAATTGCAATATACTGCATGGTCACTCCCCTTCAGGGTTCCTGTAACTTCAATGTCTTCTATCATTTCATCTCTGTTAGTGAGAATTAAGTCCAGAATGGCTGACCCTCTAGTTCCTTTATTTACTTTTTTGAGAGACAAAGATGTCTAAATGTGTCAGGAATCTGTTTGCTCTTCCTCTAGATGCAGAGCTTTTCTCCCGGTTGATGTCAGAGTAATTAAAGTCCCCCATTACTATTGTGGTGTCTTCCTACAATACTTTAGTTAACTGACTAGCAAAGAGTTCATCTATTTCCTTTGTTTGTTTGGGTGGCTCTGTAGTACACACCTATGGCAATGTCATCCTTTTTTCCTTTTATATTGACCCAAACGCATTCAACACTCTTTTCATCATTATTCTGCTTATTTCTGTAAAGATGTAATTATTTCTGATATATATAGCACAACTGCACCTCCTCTTTTATTAGGTCTGTTTCTTTCAGATAATTTAAATCCCACTAATTCATAAATCCATTCATGAATTTCATCCCACCAAGTTTCTGTAATGGCAATAATATCATATCTTCCCCCATGTACTTGGATTTCTGTTTATTCCTCATACTTCGTTGGTGTGTAGACATTTGCATCCTTTGTGACTGACCCTGTGGTGTTTTTTTCTACACAACTTGCTTTATGTCTGGGTTCTCCTTCTTCCTTACCACTTCTTCAATTAATGATCCTTAGTGGCACACACTATAAAAAGCTTGATTTTTTTAACAGAAAGTATCTTACTGTAAGGCATTGCATTTGTTGTTTATTTGGTAGAAATGCTGGGTTTTGAATGAAGTCACTGTTTTTATATAGTTCCCAAACTTGAGTGGTTGTGATACAATACAATCAGAGGAACACATCATTAGAGGTCATAATCAGTTCCATAACTCTCCAACCATCATATAGTTGTTTTCTGAATAAGTTGGCAGCTTGTCAGTCCTGGTGCAAGTGCCCAACTCAACCTTGACTTAACCGTTAACTTCAAAGAAACAAACCATTATACTAACAGGCGAATTGCAGAGGGTCTTCAATGCCTGTCTTTTTATTCTATTGATTTATAGGGATGTGAATTTACTTTTTTTTTCAGATTTCATATTAGGTTAACAGAAAAACTGCAAATTAGATATTTTCAGATCTCTCGGACATCTATTGATTCCCTAGTATGATTTCTGTACCTGTGGCTGTTGCAGGCTGTATTTCTGACAAAGTGCCTAGCTTTGGATGAAAATGTACATCAAAAGTTTTAATGTATGTGTCCTTTTAGATTGGTAATGTAATTCTTTGTACTCCCAAAACATGACTGGTTGTTAAAGGTATTTTTTTTTAATGCATGGGTTTATATTGAGTCAGCCTCATAGTGTTGAGAGTCAATAGCCATGTAAACCCTGAGAATGATGGCTTTCTCTTGGCTCTTATGTCAGACAGTATTTCACGGTTGTTGAAATCCTTTCATTTCTATCCACATTGCTTTGGTTTTGTCATCCTAGCAGCTGAGAATGAAAGATACGCAGCACTCGGAACGAAATGAAACTACTTTTTCAAACTGAGCATGAACCTTTTCCACTTGTCCCCTATATCATTCTAAGCCGTGGTTTATTTAATTGAAGCTTAATGAATAAATCACAATTAGCTGGGTTTTCATAGGGTGCTAAGCCATAAACCATAATTTAGAAATAGCTGTCTTTGTACAACATACAAAACCAAAATGAAGTACATTATAGTTTGGGACATATGTGTAAATATACAGTGTACGCCACTCATATCACACCCAAACAAATGTAAAATATTAATTTCAGTTAGGGTTACCAGATTTCTTTTTCACAAGCTCACATAAACACTAGATGACATTATTTGTACTAGATGGTATAAATAACAAGGCAGGGGGGAGGGGGGGGGAGACTTTAACTAAGGATGCCCATCTCTGGGTTCCTACTCTTTGCACTTCAGCATGGAAGGACAATCTAAGGTTCTAAAAGGGACTTTAGTGTACAAATGGATGCATAAGGCAAGAGGAATTCTGGTCATATATGGCAGTCCTAGGCCATGAAGTTCATGATTAATACTAACATCTTGAAGTAGGTTCAGAACTTGGAGTCGGGAAAGAATTGGAAGATTTCCAAGTCATCTAGGCCAGCTCTTTGCTAAGGGTAAGAATCTACTAAGCCATCCAGCTGGATTGAAAATCCACCATTGTTCTATGGAGACTATTCCACTGCAGAATGCTGCTTTTCATCAGAAATTTGTTTTTATATTTAGTATGAATTTCTTTTAATTTCAGCACAATGGTCCTTGTCTTGCTGTTATTTTCAGCAGAGTACAGGGCTGCCCTCTTGTGTGTGACAGCCTTTTCAGTATCTGCAGATGGTTATCATATCTCACCTTATGTTTAGTTTTGCAAGTTGGCTGGCTTTATAATGCTTTCCATAGGGCTTGGATTTCTGATGACAATGTGGTCTGGGTAGCTTACGTCTGAACCAAGGTATCTTTGCCATTATCCTGTGCCAGAAGTGTGCATTCTAATTAAAGCAAAGCATAATGAAATGATTACATCCTTTGATCTGGAGGGAATGCTCTGCTAATGCAGCCCAAGACTGCATTGGCCATTGTAGGTGCTGCATCACTTTTTGTTCATATTCAACTGGTTGCCTACCAGTACTCCTGTATCATTTGCACAAGTACTGGTTACATTTATCCAGGTAGGATTGTAGCTGTCATACCACCTTAGACAAATAGAAAAAGCTTCGTGCCACAAATAACATTTGTCTGTAGTGCCACAGAGGAATTATAGAAGCACTACCACTCTGTAGATTGAATTATTTGTGCAAAGTACAATCCCTTCCAGAACAGGCTAAATATTGTTGATTTAGCTGAAAGCTGGTGAGTAGTCCAGGAAAATCAGTAGCTTTATTCTCCTCGTGTTTCTTTCCCAGCAAAGATCATTTCACAGACAACCAAGGCAGTTCAGTAGCAAATGGAGGCCTAAATTCTGATTCAAAAGGAGCTAAAAAATCTGTTTCATTCCAAAGTGGTAGAGAATATTTGAAAATTATTGTAGTAACTGGCCAGGTAATTTTCTTATTCTACAGAGTGACCGTGACTTCAGTGGATTCCTTCCATACAAGTTAAAACATTCATCAGAGTCTTCTGGTATCCATTGAAAATCATTAGCCTCCAGGAAGCACATCAGTGGTGAGTTGCTCCCGGTTCGGTCTGGTTCGCGCGCATGCACGAAGAAAACCAGTAGTAAAGGTAGGTAGAACCCATCCCTGGAACACATTCTAATAGAGCCCCCATTCTTACTGAAAAGAATAGTTTGCCCTAAGTCTAAGTCTCAATAGAAATTAATCTGACCATTACCTAGGAACATATATAAAATCTTTGCCTGGATAAGCCCAAGGACAATGAACAGTAATTCACCAAACTTTAGTTCTTTATTTGTTTACACACAATAGACAGAATCTTGCCAGATTAAACCCTTACTATTCTCATCCCAAAGGATGAAGATTCTAGAGAGTGCCTGTCCTTACACTCTTCCTCTGTGTACTATCTGGATCCCAAATGTGCTACCTCTTGTCTGCCCCTCCCCGTTTTGGAATATGCTCCGTCCTTCCTAGGAAACTTCCAGTTCATTGTAGTCTATCCCACAAGCTTCTCCTCCATGGACACCATTTGTCAAATTCCTCCTCCTTAAGACCACCATGATCTTGAATGGACCAAAATAAAATCCATACTACTATACATCTTTTCATATATGTTGGAAGTAACTATCTAGGAGATGATCATGGTTCTCATAGATAACATGATGTTACTCCAAACATGGCAATGCTGGCATGAATATTGAACTCTTCCAAGCCATCATTATGAGATTCCTCAGTGTAAAAGAAGACCATTTCCATCTGTTCGGTAGGACCTTATTGGGCAGTAGATGGTGGAACACCTTTAGAGTCACACTTCTATCCTAAGTACCAAGTAAAAGGTGATACCTTGGCATGTGAATGTGTAAGAAGCCAGAGAGAGAAATCCATTTTTGTACAATAAGGTTATTACAGGTAGTCTTCAATTTACAACAGTTCATTTAGTGACCATTCAAAGTTACAACGGCACTGAAAAAAGCGATTTATGACCATTTTCCATACTTACAACCATTGTAGCATCCCCATGGTCGCATGATCAAAATTCAGATGCTTGGTAATTGGTTCATATTTATAACGGTTGCAATGTCTCTGAGTCGTGACCCTCCTGTTGTGACCTTCTGACAAGCAAAATCAATAGGGAATCCAGATTTACTTAGCAACCACGTTACTAACTTAACGAACTCAGTGATTCACTTAACAACTGTGGGAAGAAAAGTCATAAAATGGGGCAAAACTCACATAACAAATGTTTCACTTACCAACATAAACATTGGGCTCAATTATGGTCGTAACTCGAAGACTATCTGTATCTCCCTCCCAACCATACACTCTTTATTACAGTATCAAGAATCCATGAGGACACAGCTAAGAGAAAACTAAGGCCTTCCTGATCATTAATCTGTGTTTAATGGGTTATTCTATACACACCAGGTTGGCCTTATCTGTGATTGCCATGATACTTTATTATTTGCTGAAGTTTCTTTTGGAAGTACACTGGAAGTGCTTGCTCTCTTTTTATTAATGCACCTGTAACCTCCACAGGTAACGCTAAGCCTTTTAGATAAATAAGAATGGTTTTCAATAAAGTTTCTCCAGAGTCAGAATCTTAAAAAGCTTTTGCATACAATATAGCAATATTGTACCTCATGTAGATTTTAGTACTTTTGGAGGGTTTTTTTTTTCATTTTGGTACTAAGTGTTAAATCAAGCATACCCATAATTAAACAGTACATTGAAAAATGCATTTATCTAGCAGAATGCTCTTTCAAAGTATTATTCTAAGTATTTGCATAAGTGCAAATCTTTTCATTTCTATAGTGCGAAGAATAATGGGAGCTTTGTGATGCCAGGTCTTAGCTCTGATCTCAACAGCCAAACTTAATGCAAGAGAACAAAGGTAAGAATTGGTTTTCTTTTCTACTTTACTTTGCAGAATATTTTTAGATTCCTGCTTTAGTTCTGCCCCTGGACTGTACCATTTCCCATTGCATATGGGGGTTCTCCTGATCAAGAGCATTTAATATAAATAGAGCATTTAATATAAATAGAGCATGCTACTCACTTCAGTGAGTTAGGGGACATGATTCTTTGTTGCTGAATTAGTTAGTGGATAATTATCTTTGTAAGCCACCCAGAGTCATTGAGAGTAAGGTGGCCATATACATTTTCTTAAATAAAATAAATAAATAGTTCTGCATTTTCTACTTCAACTTCACAAAACCATAATTCATATATATCTCCAACTTCTCTGGGTATAACTTCCAGACACTTGGAATGTGGTCTTTGACATGTCACTGAAAAGCTAAACGTAGCTATTCACTAAAAACATACTGAGCCCTCCTGATCAATTTTTTCTCTTTTTACAGTAAGGTACGTCAAACAACAATATTGTTTTGCTCCAAGAAAACTTGGAGAAACCAAGTTCCCCTGGTAAAAAGTAGGTTTAGAAACATCATCACCATCCTATCCCTTGAAGTATTTTGGCTCAACATCAACACTTAATCCTCTGATCATTGCATATTGCCATGACCTCTGGTTCTTATTTCTGTAAAAACAGTAGTGTTGTATTTTCACATGGTAAACTCTTCTTCCACAGTTTCCAGTGCAATAAGGATAAAACAGGCGTTTCATTAGCATAAGACAGTCACCTAACTCCTTCCCTGCTTCCTACCACACCATTTTTTTTATGGTAATAATAATTTTACACATTTTTATCACGCCTCTCATCCCAGAGGATCCTGAATCATTTTGCAAGCTATTTACAAGAATTGCTTTAGCCACTAGTGAAATGAGACCAACTCTGCAGGATAACTTACAGTATGTTTAGCAGCAGCCCAAGAGGGCTGCCCAAGAAATGAAAATTGTGCCAATCAGTTGAAGAATAAAAGAAAGGTTCGTGCTAAGTAATAGAATGCCATTATTCATACAGTTAATATTTCATGTTTTACATATCATTGGAAAAAAAAATCAGAAGGCCTCAAACTTCCAGGCCTGAGGATACATTTGGAAATTGAGTATTTTGGATATAGTCATAAAATGGCTGCATGAGAGGAGCAGTTAGTGACAAACATTGGGAGTAGGGGCCCTCATCACATAGAAAAGATGTCAAAACAGAGAAGGAGAAAGAGAAGAAGAAAGGGTGTGAAACATTCCAAGTCCTGTTGCAGTTAAATGATCACGGACTACAGTCTTCCCTTTTTAGATGGCATCAGATATTGAAATGCAGTGTCAGCGTTCCATAATAACCAAACTTCACTCCTCCTCCAGGTGAAGGAATACCATGAACTTGACCGAAAGAAGAATGCTATTATGGCTAACTACATTCCCTCTACTAAACCCCCCCTCCTAATTTCCCAAGCACAAGAATGTGGCAGCAACGGAAGCTCCCGGTATTAATATGGCTTCCAAAGCTGACACCAAGTTTGTGGTGAGCTAGTGATCTCTCCTGTTCCATGTTGCTGAAAAGATGTAGTGTCTCAATTCTTGCACATATAGTGCTAATAGGAGAAGGAGTTCAACTCATTCACTGACTGCCACAAACCAACCAAATCAGTGGTAAGGAGAAGAGCTGTGGTCTTTGAAAGTATTTACTTTTGGAATCTGTTTGGACCTCTACAGAATTCGTGTGGAGAGATCTGGTTCCCTAGTTCAGGGACTGGTTGTTATTAACCTGAGCCGTACAGTCACAGGGATTTTTTTACTCTATGCTTGAATCAGGCTACAGCTATTACATCTGTCTTGCCTGATCTCTTCCAACTTCCAACTTTTGATTTCATCTTTGTCTCTTGCTATCAACAGATTGGCAGTATCTAGGATAGATTGGCTCCATTTTGATATATTCAGCCAGTTTGTTTGTCTGGCAGTCGGAATGGAGGAAATGAAAGGAAGTGTTGTGAACTGATGATAATGAGTTGACTGCTAGTGATTCTTCAATCCCAGGTTGCCAAGTATCTGGGTGCAGAGAAGGGAGTAAGACCTATTAGACAGGTCTGGCCAGGTGATGTAGGGAGCCATGGAGATGACCTTGGAAAAGCAATCCAGAATCTGTTAAGACAGCAATTGCAGGAAGCTGGAAAAGTACTAGAAAAAGACTCAGACTGGTTCCCTTCAGACTCCCTTGGGCATAAGTGGAAAGGAAGAGAAAACCAAGGCAAACATACACATATCTCAGTAAAGAATAATATAGTCCTAGTCTTATGGAGTCAGTTTCCTGATTTTTTTTTTGAGTATATTTGTTAGTGGTCCAACTGTAATCTTGGTCCCTGTCTAGAATGGACCTGTGATGAGGGCCTCAGGATTGCTTCTACAGTAGTGGCCAAAATTGTGGAAACCTTTTGGGAAAAGTGTATTTTCTAAAACTAGCTAATAACACCACTTTTT
>JANHFM010004864.1:16598-29689 GCA_032468115.1 Grayia smithii | reverse complement strand
AAGAAAGAAAGAAAGAAAGAAAGAAAGAAAGAAAGAAAGAAAGAAAGAAAGAAAGAAAGAAAGAAAGAAAGAAAGCCATCCTACTGCTTAGGTGTTCAACTGAAATGATTCTGCCAATCCAGGCACTTTTTCTAAATCAAATACAAGGAAGCCTTTGTCCTTTGCTGTAGGGATCAAAATGTCCTGGGGCTGTGACTCCCTCCCATTTGCCCTCAAATGAAAAATTTGAATCCTGTAACTTAGTAGGGCAATTTCATTCATTTTTCTCAGGAGACTCCAGTGGTAGGTTGCTCCCGGTTCTGTCGGGTTCTTGCAAACTGGTAGTAAAAGCGGCGGGAGGCTCCACCCACCCACCTGGATGTCATCATAGCTGATCTGCGCATGTGAGCGAAGCGAGCGCGCGTGTGTGCTCCCATTGCAAATCCCATTGTAAAGGTAAGTAGAACCCACCCCTGGACTACTCTAATAAAAATCTTATGGAACCAAGCATTAAGCCAGCCTTTTCTGTAATTTTAATTTTAAACCTATAGAGGAACTGAGACTGAAAGCAGACAGTGAGCTGCCTTTACAGCAAATCTTATGAGGTTAATGATTAAAAAAGGAGATACAGAACTAGAAACTACTAGAATGTTAAAATTGCCAATCCTTGTGCTGAGCCTGTACTGGTATATGATTGAATACATAGTTTATATTACAGAAATGTCATCAAATTTCAGTGAGTTCTTTACAAAGAAACAAGCTGAATAAGGTCTGATGCCTCTCATATTTTCACTTAATAGCTATAGCAATAAGACATATGCAGCTTCATAGTGCTTTAGAGCCTTAAGTGTTTTACAGAATCAGCATATTGCCCCCAACAATCTGGGTCCACATTTTACAGACGGGAAAGATGGAAGGCCAAGTCAACCTTGAGACACTCAGAATGGAACTCTTCAAATGAACAGTGAGTTAGCTTGCAGTACTGCATTCTGACCACTGCAACACCATGGCTCTAATAAAAATTTGATTTTCATATAATATTTATTTGGATGAATGTGAGAGATCAGTAATTTTTCTTATAAGTTTTCAAAGTATGAATTTTAACTGTTTTATGCCCCAGTATCATATACTACAGGCAGAACCCTGGTTCACGCCATAAAGATATATTTTGTGAGTCATTTTGGATTGTAAACCACAATTTAGAGTTTAATGTGAAAATCCTATCAATAAATCATCTTTAGCGTGGTGCATAAACCATGGCACTGGCTAAATATGCAGTATGTAAAAATAATGGAGGTCAAACCAAAATTCCTCAAACAGATTAGTCCCTGGAGGGCCTTTAGCAAAGTTATTTTCTTTTAATTAGCAAAAGGTGTCTTTGTTCTAATCCTCATTTTGTTTGATGAGCATCACTGATCCCACTATTTCTCTTTACAGTTAAACTGGCAATTATTTAGATGTTTAAATATGCACAAATGAGCTTGGTCATTGCACCCTTCCCCCAAGTGGTGAACTCTCCAATTTGCATAGGATCAAGAGAGCTGTGGGGAGGGCAGAAAGAAGGAAACAATGGTCTCTTCATCACTAATTCACTCTCTTGGCCTTATCTGCCCATCCTTTCACCCATATTCACAACTATAAAACTGCTCCCCCCATTTCAACGAATAAGCAAAGAAACAGTAGGTCCCGCTGTTGCTCATTGTTCTTCAGATGTTTCTCTTCACAATCTTCAGGTAGTCATGAAGATGCAGATGCAAAGCAATTTGTGGAGCCTCTAGCAAGTTCTTACCAGCAACATCACATCAGTGACTAGCTCTTTCAGTGAAGGAAAAACAACCATTTCATCATCAGGCCAGCAGAAGAGCCATGCCCAGCATGATACAGCCAAAGAAAAGCAATCAGTAAATCAAATCATGACTTGATTAGCAGATAAAGCCTGCAAAAACCAGTTTCACTACTTCTAGCTTTTTCTGAGGGCTCCCCAAACCAACTGAATGAGGTGTGTTTGGTTTGGAATCGGGAGAGGATAAGATGTTTATTCTCCTCCAGATATTTTATGCCTATTAAATAAAAATTAAGAACCATTTATTTTCCCCAAATGTATAGATAACAAACTGGTTTTTGCAAGTCCCTAAGCTTCCCTTGCTCAGCCAATCACTTCCTTGCTCACCTTTCAAGCTAAATGAAAAGGCTGGAGCTCAGGTACAAAGGAAATAGTAGGACATGCCCAGCTTTGTCTCTCATCCTGCCACTGTCAAACATTTACTTGGCAATTGAGCTGTGAAGCTCCCTTTCTCTGGGAACCTTTACGGATCCATATTATAGGTCAGCAATGGCGAACCCTTTTCAGCTTGCATGCCACCAGCCCCCGAATTGTGCGCGCATCTGCGCATGCGCAGTGCTATAATGCGCAGCTCCCCTGTGGAGTGCATGCAACCACACCACTGCGCATGTGCCGAGCTTTTGCGTGCATGCTCCCCCTATGGCACACTTGCAACTGTGCCATCTGCACACGTTGCCCGCTGGTTTTCTCGCATGTCTGCGCAACCACACACGCATGTATGCAAGAGCACTGAAGACCAACTGGGTTCCTGGAACTGCATGCATGCGCAAGTGCAGGTAAGTGTGGCGATGGCTCACATGCTCACATGCCATCCGGCACGTGTGCCATAGGTTCACCAACACAATTATAAGTTATTCTTGATTAATTATTTGACGGCTGTGACCAGGGGGGCCTTCGCCCAGGTTCGCCTGGTGCGACAGTTGCATCCTTTCCTAGACCAGGATGCCCTCCACACAGTCACTCAGGCTCTGGTAGTCTCACGCCTAGACTACTGCAACTCCCTCTACATGGGGCTGCCCTTGAGGTGTACCCGGAGACTCCAGCTAGTCCAGAATGCGGCCGCATGGGTAGTTACGGGAGCTTCCCGTTACTCCTGTGTGACACCTCTCCTGTGCGAGCTGCACTGGCTGCCGGTGGTCTTCCGGATTCGCTTCAAGGTGCTGGTACTTGCCTATAAAGCCCTACATGGCATCGGCTCAGGGTACTTGCAGGACCACCTTCTGCCCTTATCCCACCACCCCATGCGCTCACATAGGGCTGCACTCCTCAGGGTACCATCGGCCAAACGTCGGCTGGTGGTGCCCAGAGCGAGGGCGTTCTCTGTGGGCGCACCAACCTTCTGGAATACACTACTCACCAACCTCCAGGCTGTTCCTGACCTCCGCTCCTTCCGTCGTGATCCAAAGACGTGGCTTTTTAAACAAATCTGCTGATGTGATCAGGTTTTATTTTATGTTTTAATGGTTTTTAAATGAGTTTTTAATTTTTTACTGTCATATTTATAACATTCTTAACTCTGTAAGCCGCCCCGAGTCCTTCGGGAGAAGGGTGACATATAAATATGATAAATAAATAAATAAATAAATAAATAAATAAATAAATAAATAAAATCACGTGCAAAGCAGGTGCATGAAGGTAGTTACCTTCACGTGGTGAAGGTAAGTACAACCCACCCCTGGTCTGGATGTGTCCTATAGAATAAAAAGGAGAACAAAGCACTGAAAAACCACAGCTGCCACCTGAGGTGATTTGATGCCCTGGGGATGAAAAACCTTTTGGACAAACATCAGGTGTATTGTATTGTATTTGTATTTATTGTATTTATATGCCACCCATCTCCCAAAGGACTCTGGGCGGCTCACAATGCGAACAAACAAAGACAATCAATAAAACAGTTTGTATAAATACAATATATAAATCTAATTATAAAATGGGATTAAAATTAAATTAAAATTTGATGTTAAAAGAATTAAAAACTATAAAAAATTTAAAAATTAAGAAGAAAAAAAATGTTAACAATGATTCCTTATCTAGCTGGAAAAAACTATCAATGGTGTGCCACATAAATCAATCCTGGGGTTATTGCATTCTTCAATATTTTCATTAATGATTTGGGTGAAGAGGCAGTGAGAATCAAATCTCCACATGACCCCAGAATTAGATGGAATGGCTAATAGCCTAGACTACTGAAATAAAATTCAAAAGATTTGGACAAATGGGCTGAAGGTAAAAGTATGAAATTTAATGGAAACAAGTACAAAGTTCTTCACTTGGGGGAGGGGGGAGAAATATCAAATGCGCATGATAGGGATACCCAGCTTAATAATAATAATCCTTGGACAAAAGAACTTAGAATAGCTGTTAACTGAAACCTGAAGATCAGCTAGTAGTGGAATTTGGCTAGAAAGAAAGCAAATTCAGCTTTAAGTTGCATCAATGGAAATACAATTTTCAAATCACAGGAAGTAATAATTCCACTTCATTTTGCTTTGGTCACACCCTGGCTCAGGTACTGTGTCCATTTCTAAGCACCACACTTCATAAAAAAGATTTAGAGCAATTGGAACAGGTTTGAAGAGCAGTGAAAATTAATAGAAATGAAGTCCTATGAGGAGAGATTAAAGGAGATGGGTTTGTTTTACCTTGAGATAAGATGACTAAGGGAGAATATTACAGCACTCTTCACATATTTGAAAGGATATCATGTAGAAAAAAGGTCAAGATCTGTTCTCACTTACTCCAGAGAGCACAATATGGGGAAAAATATTAAGTTATAGAGAGGCAATTCCAACTGAATGTCAGGGGGAAAAAATCTACCTAATAACAGCAATACAACAGTGAAACACCTCCAGAGAGGTGGTGGACTTTTCTTCACTAGATGTGTTTAAACAAAGGAAAACCCAGAAATTAATATGGATTTCCTCACTGAAAAAGTTGGATTTGGCTGTCTAAAGGGTCCCTTCCAATGTAATGATTTCATGTTTTTAAGTTAACAGATAACTATATATTTTAAACTGTAAACTTAAAACCAAGATTTGCTGTTTATTTTTGAGATAACTTTGTACCTCTCATTGCTTTAATTGGTGGGCTAGAAATAGAGTCTTAGTAGATATCGCTGTACAGTGCATATTAATTATGTTAAAATAGCCCTTAATTTGTTAATGCTAATAGTGGCAATATGCTATTATATAAATGCAAGTCATTTCTATACCTAATAATTTAACAAAATGAGAAGTAATCATTCTTTCGATCATCAAAGATGTTTTACATACACCAAATGTAATTCCATTGTTAAGGGACATAACGATAGTGCTGGAAATATTTTACTCTCTTCAGGAAATCCTTGCTGTGCATACAAATTAACAGAACATGTTGAAAACAGCCTTGTATATAATAATTGTATTAAGAGCATCATTAATGCAAATGATTATTAGGATTTTGAGACAGCTGGACACAGTAGCAATTTCAGAAATGTTGCTGCCACAGACTGCTGGTCACACATGCTGCTGAAAATGTTATAATCAGCAAAAAGATATACAATGTATTATTTCTTGGCAACAGTGTTATTGATAGAACAAACTAATATTGGGAATTGAAAAAAGAAATTGTTTTGTGGTAAAATAAATATTTATATGTTACCAATGTGTTAAATAAACTGCTATGGATAGCATGTAACCAAGTAAAAGTACTATAAATACACATTTCATATGCAACTATTTGTATCCGGAAACATAGCATCATCTGCAGAAGCAGCAATCTTTGCATCCAATTTAGAATAATTAGACCATGTTGATAATTTAAGTGGCCATTCTAGCATCCTTTTGTACTTGAAAGGGTGAAAGATCTAGATTAACATATTTTCAAGGGATGTCAGCCAATTTTAGTTGAACAGCTGCCTGAGCTGCTTTTAAATCAATCTATCAATTAATTAATAGATTAAAGTTCATTTTAAGCAGGTCAATACCAATGATACTTGATAGTTTTGCTTTATACATTGTGCAACTCATCAGTTACTGCTTTTAGAGTATACCATTTCCATTCATGCCAAAGGATAAGGTCACCCAAAAAAGATGTGGTTGACCAGTCGGCTGGCCGCTGCCCAAATGGAAACCCCCCACACTTGGCAGGTTAACCTAATACTTGTTAGAGAAATATTGTGCAATACATTCCTCAAAAGCACATTGAGTTGTGCTCGAAATTGTAAGCCGTCCTGAGTCTCCGGAGAAGGGCGGGATATAAGTGGAAATAATAATAATAAAAAGTAAGTCTAATGGCTTTAGAATGATATTATCTAAAAATTATTGTATGAAGATTGTAGTCAGCAGAACAGTTCCATACATAGAAATAAGTCCCTGTCCATTTATTGTAGCTCATTTCCAGGTAAATGGAGATACAGTAGCAACCTTAGAAACAATTATGAATTTATTAATTGGAAGTTATATGTGCTATACTGAACATTTTACTGAATAAACAAATGCAGGAACCTGAGATAAATTTACTCTGTAAAAGATGTACACTAATAGTTTATAATGATATAATCATTATAATGATTATATCATTATAATCTAATTTTCATGCTATCACATGAAAAATGTGATAGCATTTGAACAAATTCTGATTTTAAGTGTAGAAAGTAAAAAATAAAACATCTTTATATCATGTTTTTATCTTTCCATATAATAGCAAATGCAGACATTTGTCTTACTGACCCAGATATTTCTCTCTAATCCAGCAAAGAAACCCATTATACAAAAGTAGGTTGGATCAGTCCTTTGAATGAAGATCCCTTTATGCATATATTAAAGGCTTATCTTGAGCTGAGTAGACTTACATGCATGTCTTATCACATATGGTGCTTGGACTGTACCTGTCTATAGAGCCTGGTATTCTGTGAGTTTGAGAATTTATTCATGTGCCTAATTTTTTACTCAGTTTTGCACACCTTGTGTAATAAATGACAATAGAATAATTGTCAATTGTGGAATAATTTATGGCTGTTTGGTTATGTGGTAGTTGCTAAAAACTTTTGAAAGTTGGGTGGCATTAAATTAAATAAAGTAAATAAATAAATAAATACACCCATAGATAGTTTTAATGGCAAAACTAATTGGTTCTTCTTTTTCTTATTCACAATAGAGTCCCTTCCTTCCTTCCTTCCATTCTTTTTCTTCCTTTCTTCCATTCTTTTTCTTCCTTTCTTTTTTTTCTTTCCTTTCCTTTCTTCTTCCTCTTTCTTACTCCTCTAAACAACCTTGCTTGCCCCAGAAGGGAATAGCAAGGTGGTATATTTTAAAAACCCAAGCCCTTATTCCAAGAGGCTCTTTTTTCTTATTTGAAGGCATTTTTCCCTCTCTTTTCACATGTCTTTGAATAAGGGAAAATAGGGGAGAGGCAGCCTCCTTCCCTGGTTTTACAATGCTCTGTGTCAGCTCTCCTGGTCCTGGATGGAGGCTGCCGAAAAGAAGCTGCGAATTGCCTCCTCTCTCTTTTCCAGAGGATCCTCTTTGCCATAAGAGCTGCAGCAGGAGACGGAAGATAAATCCAGTCCGTGTTTTCCACGTGTACCAGGATAATCAGAGAGAAGTGGATAATAATTGTTAGAACTCGTTCTCCTCGCCTCTCCCTCTCTCCCTCCCTCCCTCCCTCCCTCCCTCTCTCTCTCTCTCCCCAGCCATGCTCGGCCTGATAGGCTCAGCCAGACGTGTATTTACCCATATCCGGGCTAAAGAGGAAAAGAAAAAAAACTTTCATTTAGACTAAAAAAACAAAACAACAACAACAACTTTTACTATGAAATCACACAGCAAGAACAGGCATGGACCGTAAGGCATTCTTCAATTTCTAATCTTCATCAAGGACTTTGGGAGGGGACTTTTCTGTCATTTTTCCAAAAAAAAAGAAAAAAGAAACGCTGTCTGCGTGTGAGTGCGCGCGCGCGGGCGCGCGCCTGCAATAATCATACTGGCTTTTTCATCAAATAAATCTGTTTTCCTATCCTTTAGGGCCAGTTTTGAGTTTTCTTGCTCCTGTCAATTCCACACCCTTATTTATTTTGCCCGTTTTTCTACGGGGAGGGGGGAAGGAAAGGGGAGGGAGATAATTGAGTCTCCTCGATCATGGCCGCGCAAGTAGCAGCGGCTCCGATGAGTGCGAGCAAGAGCAAGGTCAAAACCCAGAGTTTGACGGGTAACTTAAGCCAGGATCTTAACTCTGGGGTTCCCGTGGCTGGCACCGTCGGAGCTGCTGGATCTGGCTCCCTCCTGGGGGTCGTAGATGGGACGAGCAGCAGCAGCAGCAGCAGATTGAATAATGTAGATCACCATCTTCTCCACCAAGATAATGAAGTGAACATGGCCAGTAATGCAACTTCTGCCGCCGCCACCGCGGCTCCTAACAACGCTACCAGCAGCGGCCGCAGCTCTTCCTCGGAGCTGGTTCTGAAAGACCCTGGAAGCGCGTCGGGCTTATCTTCCTCTTCTTTTCCTATGGAGACAGGGCTGCTTCCCAATCATAAGTTACAAAGCGTTGGAGGCGATCCCCCTGCAGCCGCACCTTCACACCACCCCCGTGCCCAGCACCAGCACCCAGCTCACCTCCGTGCCCAGCACCCCCACGTTCACCACCACCACCACCACCACCACGCAGTTCAACACCAACAGCTAAATCAATTCCAGCCACAGCCGCCGCCTCAGCACCATCCGATGCAGAATAACAACAACGGCGGCGGCGGCGGTGGCAGCAGCAGCAACAACAACGGCGGCGGCGCTGCTCAGCCCAGCAGCGCAGACATGGAACAGCAGCAGCAGCAGCAGCAGCAACATGGAGGAAAAGACCGTGGCTTGGGGGGACAGGCCGAGCCCCAGAGCCAGCCGCAGCCTCAGCCCCTGCTGAATCAAGGCGGGGACGAGGAAGAGGCGACGCCGCCGCCGGACAAAATGGGCGAGCAGCACCTCAACAGTCGCTACGACCACCCTAGTTTGGGACCTTTGGGCGGGCAGCCGCCGCCGCCTCCACCGCTACCACCACCGCCACCACCTCAGGGAGCGGGCGGCAGCGGCGGCAGTGGAGGAGGAGACGGCGGCGGCGGCCCCTCAGCGGTGGGTGTCTCGGAGTTTAATAGCTATTACGGCAACGCTGGCAGCGGCAGCGGCGGCGCCTCCTCAGCGAGCCGGGCCGGGCCTTGCTTTGATCAACATGGCGGACAACAAAGCCCCGGGATGGGGCTAATGCACCCCGCGGCGGCCCCCAACATCATGGACCCCCTGCCCAACTCGCACGAAGGCTACGCCAACAGCCAGTACAACCACTACTCGAGCGCTTA
Organism: Grayia smithii; assembly: GCA_032468115.1. Taxonomy (NCBI): domain Eukaryota; kingdom Metazoa; phylum Chordata; class Lepidosauria; order Squamata; family Grayiidae; genus Grayia; species Grayia smithii. The sequence goes on along the minus strand of JANHFM010004864.1, from coordinate 20,546 downwards.
CGGCCGGCCTGGCGGCGGCACTAACACAGCAGCAGGAGCCGTGGCGGCGGCGGCGGCAGCAGCAGCGGCGGCTGCAGGAGGAGGAGGAGGAGGAGGCGGCGGCTATGGGGGCTCGTCCTCTGCTTTCGGGGTGCTGAGTTCCCCCAGGCAGCACCAGCAGGGCATGATGCTGGGCCCTGGCGGCGCCGGGAGCTTGGGAAAAGCATCTGGGGCTGCGGGTTTCCAAAGATTCTCCGGGCAAAACCAACACCCGTCTGGAGCCACCCCAACCTTGAACCAGCTGCTGACTTCCCCCAGCCCCATGATGAGGAGCTATGGCACGGGCTACCCTGATTATAGCAGCCCCAGCGTTGCCCCATCGCAGCAGCCAGCTCAGGGAGCAGCCGCCGCAGCCGCCCCAGGAAGTCAGCAGGCAGTCATGGGCAAGGACATGGGCTCCCAGTATGGAGCTCCAAACCCAGCCTGGGCAGCTGCACAACAAAGAAATCACCCTGCTATGAGCCCTGGAAGCACTGGACAGACCCTCAGCAGGAACCAGGTAACCATAAGAACCCCAAAGAGCAAACCGTTGTGTGGTTTAACTTCGTGTGTTAATGTGTCCGATGCAACCCTTACTTTCTGCTTTACTTTTCCCTTACTACTCCATCTCCACTGCTTGCTGCCTCCCTAACAGGATTGGATAATGCACAATGTCTGACTCTGATTAGGTTAGAGAGGCATCACAGGGGGAATGACTTTTTCTTCGAAAAAATAAGACCATTTTTATGAGGCGGCTGAACAATACAAGAGACCCACTCTACCCCACCCAGTGCTCCTACTCTAGACTTATTAGAAATCTGAACACACAAGGCCCGGAGGAGAACCACTTTGGAGTGGGAAAGGGAGGGACCAGTGTCATTTTATTGGCTGTGCCAGTTAACATGTTTTCTTTCTTACCCTGTCCTGATTATTTCAGAAAAAGACCTTTAAAGTTATTAACACATTGCTTTGCTTGGATGCAGTTGTATTCCGAAAACCAGCAGAAACAGGTTAAGTAGCTTGTATATGTGCCCCACCACTGATAATTTTCGAGGCTCACATTGTTCTTTGGATGACCTTTTCTTTTTGCATGTTTCTCTTGCCTTTCCAATCTCTATACACTCAGTTTGAAAGCATACAGAGGAAAATAATTAAAAATCCATTGTGAAAAGGGTCCTTTTTCTTAACTAGGAAAGGCCTGAGTGCTGTAAGAGATCAACAGTCAGGGTTTCTGGCGACTACTACATCTTTTCTGATTACATGTATCTTGTACGTTGCCAAATTAATAGGTATCAGATGGTGATTGAACAATGCTTGCTTAAGTTTCCTATGTAGCACCTTTAAAACGGTAGGAAATAACTCCGCGCCCTTGATGTTTCTTATTCTGCTGTCGGAGCCTAAAGAGTGACTTGATCTCCTTTGCGAGGTTTGGAATTTGAATTGTGGAGGTAAACTGGCTGTAATAGTCTCCAGACAGCTGCCTCTGAGTTGACATCTAATCTGCCATCTGATTGGCTCCCCTTTCTCCATTGGGCATTTAGCATTGCTGATGTAAATAGAATTGCTGAGCAGTACAGTCACAAAAATTCTTGCCACAAATAATAACTGAGCACTTTTGCTCACAGATGCAAGGTTACATGTTCTTAGAAGAAGCTGAAATAATTGTCAGTCATCGATAGATAGCTGAGGTTAAGTGGGATTTAGCATACCACTAGCTATTATATTAAACATTAGCAATGATAAATGCAGTCTTTTTAGAACCAGGGATTAATTCCCTTCTTCATTTGTTTTGCCTTTTTTTGTTTAGCTTGTTTTTTTGTTAATGGTTTTGGAAAATTTCCTTCGTTCTGATAGCATGAATAAATATTTTAAGTTTCAAATCATTGGAACTGATAACAAACAGAATTGTAGCCAATTACTTGTGATTCTTTTTTCCTGTGCTGTGCCGCATTTATTAGATCTGTATTTGTGTGACTGAATTCTTGCTGAGTATTGATCTTTTATAGAATTTCATATTACCTTAGTGTTAGATATATATTTTTGGGTGATGTTAATTTTATTCGTACATTGGTTACTATTGTATCGCTCATGCCCTTAGATATGTAGCTATTAGATAACTTATTAATATTGCTTAATGTCTGTTGGTTTTGTTTGTTTCTAAATTATATTAGCATTCAGAAAACTGTATATTTTCTTAAAAAACTGTTTTGTATTTGTATTTTATTGACTAGAAACAGAAATTACTGTGCTTCATTTCATTCTTTCATTTAAAAGATAAAATGGAAACCTATGTTTTAATTTGCAATAAAATAAACATTTTTTAAAAAGAGTGATATTTTAGTATTACTAGGGACTTTTTTCCTTACTAAGACCATGTTATTATGAATGCTAAATCTTTGAATCTGTTTTAAGGGACAGGATATGAAAAATAGATTTTCATATATACTATTTGGAGATACCAAATGGCTCAGTTTGAAAATAAAATTTAAATGATTGTATTCTGGAATAGAAACCGACTGCAGTAGTGAGTGATGGGCTAATCAGAAAAATAATAATAAAACAATCTTGGGTAGACTGAAAACATATTTGTCTTATTGTCTGCATGCTATTGCTTTAATATTTTACTATTTTCTTTTTCTCTTTATGAGGAAGTAAAAATTCAAAGAGTTAACTCTTTTTCATCTAATTTTCCAATATTAATAAAAACATTAGCAAAATGTGTGTATATAATCCCAGTTCAATTTAAAATCTTTGTTTTATTTTCTGTGCTGTAAACAAGAGATTATTCTAGCCTGTAGTTTTAATATCTTGAAAAGATAAACTGTATTTTATATGATATCTTCATGGGAAAATTGTGAGTTTTCAATTTTAGCTAAAAAAGAGATCAGAATCACAATGACCTTATCATGACCCTTGGAAATAGATTTTACACTTAACTGGTGCATATCCTGCTTGTGGGGGCAAATACTTGTTCACCACCGTCATATCGTGAATGCAATTTATAAAATGTAGTCTGACAAGTTTCTTTAACATATGAGCATTTGGTACTAATGTTCATAATGAATATCATTCATTAGTAATGTTTTTGCTACTTTTCTATTACAATTGAAATCATTTAGTAATAGAGTCCAAAATGGCATTTCTATTTTAAAAAGCAAAAAGTTATCAAAATATATATTTATTTTTTAAATATATTTTTCTCTGGATCAGATTCTTAAAATTATAGCTATATACTTCTCCTGTATTCCTGTGGGCAAAAAACATTTTGTACATTTGAAATGTGTGGAATAAAATGGTTACCAGAGTATATATGTGAGATGTATCTATTTATAAATGCCCATGCATGTACAAATAAATGCACAGATATACCTGTACATATGTGCACAATGTAATTCTCAGTCCAGATATATAGTAACCATTTTAATATTCTCTGTAAAATAAAGAAAATAGAAATCAGAGCACTATCTGGATGCTTGATGGCATTATTTCTTATAGGTATCTTTGTTTTCAATATGTAGGAGTTGAATTCTGTTTTGAGCAAAATACTCCCCTCTCATTTGTTTAAGAAAACATTTTAAATTATTTTAGTCATAGCCATTCCCAAATGTAAAAAGATTACCAAATATAACAATAAAATGAAAATCACATGAAGCCTAGAGAAACTATATAAGCTCCATCTTTGCAGCATCCATAGTTACAAATAAGATCAAAAGTAGTACAATTAGGACAGAAGTACATAAGAGTCTCAGATTTAATTTGATTATTTATTAGTTTTGTGATTATACAGGGTAAAGATTAAGAGTCAATGATACAAGTTACTTTAAGAAATACTTCACATTTCAGATGTCATAAGTTAGGTCAGAGGTGGGCAATTATGGCTCTTTCAAGACCTGTGGACTTCAACTCCCAGAATTCTTGAGCCAACCATGC
>JANHFM010004862.1:2172-12762 GCA_032468115.1 Grayia smithii | reverse complement strand
AACAGGCAAAAGTAATAATAGGAGAACTTTTGGAGGTTTTCAGTGTTTACCCCCAAGGCTTCTGTGGACAGAACGCTGGGCTCAGAAGCTTCTTCACCTGCCATGGGCTGCAAGAAAGCCCTAGCCCACAGTACGACACAAAACTGCAGCCACCCTTGGAAGCCTCAGCTATCAAGTTCAGCAGTGCAGCACAATGTGGCTGCACCCTGGCGAGCCTCAGCGGCACAGCACAAAGCTGAAGCATTCCCGAAAGCCCCATGAAAGCATGGCTCCAGGAAGCCAAGACAGCCCAGCTGCCCTCACTGCCTGTCACCCCAGCTAACCTTTACCATCTTTTTGCTTCTACTGAGGTGTACTGTCATGGCCCTTTACAAGGCAGCTGCTCACCACCTGAGGCCATTTTTCCCTAGGTGTCACAAGGAAATTGCTGTCCATGACTTTGGGAAGAAAGCTTCATGTGCCAGCAGCTGCCTCACCAAAGGCCGGGGCAGGCATGCTTGGTCACCAGTGGAAACAAGAAGATGGCAAAGGTTGCCTAGATCGATGAGCCACAGAGTGCAAATGACGTAAAATGTGGGAACATAAGTGGGGGGAAGTTGAAGTGTCCATACAGTCTTAAGTAAAGACCTTACTAATGAGCACCTAAATTTTGACCTCCGGGGTACTGCAAGAGCTGTAACTTCAGAGATAGGTCATAAGTCCCTTTGTTCAGCATTCTCACAACTTGAAATGGTTGCTGAATTAATGGTTATAAGTGGAGGACTACCTGTAACCAGAAGCAGCTGGCAGTTTGGTCTAGTAGCTAGTGGTACCTAGTGATTAAGGTACCTGGCTAGAAAGCAAAAGACCATGAGTTCAAGTCCCACCTTAGCAATGAAAGCCAGCTATGTGACTGGGCCAGTCATTGGCCCAAGGTCATCTCAATTCACAGCCCAACTCATCTCACAGGGTTATTGTGGGGAAAATAGGAGGAGGAAGATGTGTTGGATGTGTTCCCTGCACACATTGGGTTATTTGTGAAAATAATAAAAGGAGAATATAAATAGTTGTAAATAGAGAAGTCTAAATACTGTATTTTTCGGAGTATAAGACGCACTTTTCCCCCCTTAAAAGAGGCTGAAAAATTGGGTGCGTCTTATACTTAGAAAGCAACTTTTTGAAGCTTTTTTTTCAGCCCTAATGAGGTGCTAGCGAGTGAAGCGATCTTCCAGGCTTTGCCTGCTCCCTCTGACTCTCAGATGTGCTTTAGAAGCTTTTTTTCAAGCGATCTCCATGTTTTGCCTACTTTTCTCATTGCTTCTCCAAAGATCAGTTGTGCTTTAGAAGTAAGGGATAAAAATGTGTGCATGCGCTCAACACTAGCAAACTAATGTGCTGAAGCTGACCAGACTAAGGACACTAACCAGATGAATACCGGGTAGGCAGATTTCCCCCCCCCCCCTAATTTCCTTCCCAAAAACTAAGCTGCGTTTTATACTCCGAAAAATACAGTAAATAAAGCTGATTACTACCTGATTTTCTTCAACTTCTCTATAACACTAATACTAGTACATAATACTAAGTTCAGTAGAAGAAATGTTTGTAGAAAGCTGTGGTGCATTGCTACTGGTTCGCCCCGGATTGGGTAAACCGGTAGCAGCAGCGGCGAGAGGCTCCGTCAAGCTGCCTGGATGTCTCTGCGCATGCGCAGAAGCGTTGCACGCAAGCATGCCCACACCCATGAGCGAACCGGTAGCAATGGGATTTGAAACCCACTACTGGTAGAAAGGTACTCGTTTAAATATTAGCATTTGTTGTTGACAGTTATTTTTCATTTTTGGCCTTAAAACAGCAGAAATTTGGTTCTAATATAAGACTGAACGTTTAGTAATAAATTAAATTTAGAGAAAATATTTACAGTACGAAATCCCAAATTCTACTGTTCAAATCATATAATGGACACCTGGCAATGTTGTACTTTGCCTTGCTACTCACAAAATGACCTTATACATACAACCATTTTAATTATTGTATGGTTAGGATAACAAAGGTTGTATTCCCTAATGGTTGGCAAATAGCAGAAATGCATATATAATCCTCATCTCACTAGCAAAGTAATAAAATTTATCCTTCCTCTTCCCACCCACACACCCCATGCTCTGAGGACAAAATCAGGCTAAAAGCCTAACTAGTTTTCTGCTGTGCATTCATTTTTAACAAATTACAATCAGGAAGTAGAATTATTAAAGACGTGGTACCATTCCATGTGACATTAATAAAAACCTGCCAGGATACATTGATTCCAGAAACTGGAAAACATACTATTAGGAATTGCATAGTAGATCAAACTTTTGATATATTAATATTATACAAGCTTCAATATCCCTTTTGTTCACTAGCCCAGACAGCATATGTTTAGAATGGAATAGAATAGAATTCTTTATTGGCCAAGTGTAATTGGACGCACAAGGAATTTGTCTTCGTGCATACTCTCTCGGTATACATAAATATGTAGTACAACCACATAATTTACCTTCCCAATATGCAAAAATCATTTAGGACATATATACCAGATACAAGGCTCTTAGTGACCTTTGGAAGTTACAACAGACCTCCCCAGGGTTACTTACAACCCAGATTCAAAGTTGTGACAGCCCTGCCCTCACCCATTGCCATGTTAGTGCATTTTGAGACCTTGGCAACTGACATGCATTTACAGCAATTTGCAGCATCTCACAGTCATGTGACCACAGTTTATGATATTTTTCCCAGAAGCCAGAGTTTATTTGTGGTTTGTGGCAAAAAATGTCTCTTATAGACAATAGATTTGCTTAACGACCACTGCATTTACTTAGCTACGGTGATTCACTTAACAACCACCACAAAAAAAGATTGTAAAAGAGATGTGGTCATGTAGCGAACTGCTTGGCAACTGGCATTTCTTACTAATGTTATTCCAAGCTCAAAAACATTTGTAAGTCAAAGTCTATCTGTCATTTGATTATGAATTCCTATTTGTATTACAAGCTATATTCCTGTTCAATGAACATATATATTCTGGAATCTAGAATTTTCTACTTGCTGATCTAAAAAAACGCAGCTAGTCTTCGATCTATGACTATACTTGGGACCAGAATTTCTGTTATTAAACAAGGCAGTTTTAAGTGAGTTGCACCCAATTTTACGAACTTTTTTTATTATGGTTATTAAGTGAACTACTCAAGTTTAGTGAATCACTCAATCACTAAGTGAAGAATGGGCTGGAAGGGCACAAATAGCAATCACATGACTCCAGAACACTGCAACCATTGTAAATACATGCTGGTTGCCAAGAGCTGAATTTTGAACACATGACTATGGCAATACTGCAATGGTTGTAAAAGCAAGAACTTTTACAGAATTTTTTCAATTCTGTTTTTTCAACTTCTCATGATTACTAAATGAATGATATTTTTCTCATTCATTATTTTCACATGCATCCATTTTCAGTACAGGTAGTCCTTGACTTCTAACTGGTTACTTAGTGACTGTACGAAATTGTGATACACCCCTCAAGGGCTACTTATGACCCAACAGCCTGTTGGGACTCAGGGCTGGCAGGAGATAGGCAGGGCTGGGGCATTGTAGCTTCTTTGTAGTTTGTTGTAGGGTTGAATGTGTAGGGTAGTCATGTGTAGGGTTGCAGTCGGGGGCACTGTAGCCACTGTAATTTCAGGATCTTGTCGTAAGTAGTTTTTTCGGGGGTCCACCATAGTTTTGAATGATCACAAAACAATCATGGACTACCTGTATTACATTCTCAAATGGTCTGAAACCTCTGATTTCAAAAGCATAGACAGGTTTATGTTGCTTTCACTTAGTGCAGTATTAGAGTTCAAAATGCAGAATGCATTTTTCTGTATGTACATATTTAATCTTACATTGATGTCTGGGAATTATCTTCATTTTATACTTCTGATCTCAATTTTTTTTCTTCTACCTACATCTACTCCATCTAATCTGCTGTTACAGTTTTAGTCAGCTGTGATTCCATTTTTTTTTGGTTAATATGTTGCATATAATGTTCCTAATTGTTTATCTCAAAAACCTCTTATATTTCATCTCAATCTGTATATTAATGCTAGGTACCATAAACAGAGAGATGTAAAAAAATACTTCATTAAAATGTGAGCCTTGTATTATATTTACACTTAGTCTGCTTTAGAAAGAAGTGCTAACAAATTTTGATTCAGTCTCACAATCTGATACGATTTTTATCTATTGATTTTTTTCCATAATACAAACACATTGCATATGCTATATGAAATATATCTAATTTTAATTTTTAGCCCTGACCAATATGATTATGAAATCCAGTTCCAGAACATGTCATAGTTGTGCCTGAGTTTGCACTCAGAATCTATAAAAAGGTTCTATGTATATATATATGTATGCATTATTGTTATTCCAGTTAGTCGTGTCTAATTCTCAGAAAGTACCTGGGAAAATCAGACAAGTTCCTACAATTTTCTTGGCAAGGTTTTTCAGAAATAGTTATCAATTATCTCCTGCCTTGGTCTGAGAGAAAATAACTAGCCAATGGCCACCCAACTGGTTTTATGCTTAAACTGGACTAGAACCCGTTGTCTTGTGATTTCTAATTTGGTGCCTTAACCTCCACACTAAACTGACTCTCAGTTTATAAATTATACCATGTTTTATATTGTGAAGAATAATTATATATTTTATGTGAAGAATATTAAGTACAACCCACCCACCCCAAGTTTTCTCTGTCAGTTAAAAACGGAATTCTGTTGCTTCTAGACCTGATAAAATGTATTCAAAAGTAGTAGATTAAATTCGTTTTTTTGCATTGTTATTTTGGCATCTGTCTTTACCAGAATTCTCTTCTGCTTGTGTAGAGGGTCACCTAGTTATGACTCAATGAGTATGGAAACAGGTTGTGAAAGAGGGTATTGAAAGAAATAAGTTTAAAGTATTATGACTTTTTTATTTTATAGTGTAATTTATGGTATTGTTTATGGGCAAATATCTAGCAATCCTAAATTTAGTTCAGTAGATCCAATGTTCAAGGAATTTGTTCCGTTTGCAGTTTTTTATGGACATATCCTTCAGTTCATTGAAGCTATTCATAATACTCCAGTAGCATTAGAAATAGGACATTTACCATGGAGACTGTTATTTGTGTGTGTGTTTTACCCAGCTTTTCAGACAAAAACAAAGAGTTGTAAGACTAGAAATAGAGAACTATCCTTGTCCTGAGGCTTCCATATGGAAAAAACCAGGACATAAAAAGGGAGGAAGGGACAGAAAGGAAGAAAAAAAGCACACCAGATCTTAGTTTTTGTAATCAAAGAAATAAATTGAAATAAAGACCCATTTAATGCAATTTGGGCATGTCCTTTCTAACAAATGCAGATATTGTTTAAACAGAGCTTTTTTCCATTTGAAATACTATACATCTTGCTTATTTGTTTTATGGAAGTAGACATAGTCTTTTCCATTTAATGTCAAAATTATTGCATGACAGTTTATATTACTATTCACATTTGGAAACATTTATGTGTAGATTCATTCTGCGTTCCTTTCTCAATGTCTTTGTGATTTTAAAACATCAGGCAACTTGATATTTTAAATTTTAAAATCTACACAACATTTTTTTTTAAAAATTATTTCGTCAGCAACTTTGGAAATATTGTGCATTATATTATATGCTTTCTGATAAAATCTCAATAATACTTTACCTTGAGCAGATTTGCTTTATATTTTTAGACTCATCACACCTTGTAATAAAAACTCTGATCAACTATGCAAATATATGATCAGACATAGTAGCCTACTTTTATGCAAAATTATAAGTTGATATGTGTGGGTGGAGTTGTTTACTTTAATTGCTTCTTAATGTATATGTTTTATTTAATGACTGAATTTCTATAGCTGGAATAAATGATGATAGTGTTATATTCTTCTTCTTTTTTTTAATTCCATTTATACCCCGTCCTTCTCCAGAGACTCAGGGCGGCTTACAACTTTGAGCACAACTTAATGTGCTCAGCAAATATTCTTCATCCTGGATAGAGCCTATTTGTGTGGTGATTGTGAATTGACTGATTTAATGGCACATAACCATTCAGTTTGAACTGTATTAAGTTTCTTTAAGTTGTTCTTTGAATAATTGGAGGGAAATAATTATCTCATGGGAATTTCTGGAAGCATCTGTGTAAAATGAGATACTGGATTTATAGGTATTGCTTAGCAGAACTGCTGGTAGGTATTATTAGTATCATTCTTTGTTATTGAGCTTTCTAGTAGAAATATCTTCTAAAAGCATGTTATGCTAACTCATAGAATTTTTTTTACAAATCTACACATTCCTTACTATTGGAGTGATATATCACTTATAGAGCTCATAGTACAGAAGTATCTGTACCTGATATTCTGTAAAACAATTTGGGCAAATTTTTGATTTATACAGATACAGGAATTAAGTTGGAGGAGGGCATTTATTTATTTAATTATTTAAAGGGACAAATAAACTTTTATCTTAAAAGTCATTTTGCTCTGCTTACAGTAGATTAATCATGTTGTCCAAATCACAAATTTAAGCTGATCATATAGCTGATTATAATTACATTACCATGTCAGTCCCATAAATGTTTACATTACCAATTGATATGTATTGCAATTACAACAGATAAAAAGTAAGACATCTGAAGAAATGTTACTTGAAATTATTGATACCGTATTTCCCTGAAAATAAGACCCTGTCTTATATTTTTTGAACCTTGAAATAAGTGCTTGGTCTTATTGCCATGCACTCAAAAGCCCGATTAGGCTTATTATCAGGGGATGTCTTATTTTGGAGAAAACAGGGTAGTTACAAGATTTTTATAAACAATATTTAAAGTCTGAATTAAAAATTGAAATGATTGAAAAGATATTGAGGGCTGTATCTATTTTCTCTCTGATAAATCAATATTTTGGTGTGGTCATGGTCGTAGCAGCCATTTTGAATTCACACAATTTGTTCTCAAATGTCTAAATGTGATTTTAGAACAATACCTGTAAAGATATCCTATAGAATTTTCCACTGGACAGATGATTTAACAATGTGAGAATCTTAAAAAATGTATTCCTAAATGTAATTCTATGATGGCCCAGGCAGCTAAAAGAAAAAAATGTAATTTCTTTATCATAGTTCAGAGAGAAAAAAACGGTTGTAATATTATTTTCCAGTGGATCATTTTTAATCTGATCTCCCATATATGGCTGCCATAGGTGATATTTCTGGGATTGTACATTCGTAATAGTGTGGCTCATGTGATCATTAGAATGCTGAAAGTTGATCACTGGTAATGAGCCACAAAGATATGCATATTGTATTTTGAGAAAATTGCTGGTCTGTTTTTATTTTCCGTTTGCTCAAACAGAGATTTTTTAGACCTACATTTTATATCAGTCTGTTTAGGTGTCCCTAATTGACTTTAACTTCTCAGAGGTTAGCAGCTGAGTTATCAATAACATAACACAAACTCTGATTTGCAAATCAGTTTTAATTTCTGATGTGGTATACTAGTATAACAGAACTGTTTTGACTTTGAGGGTAGTATCATGATTAAGACGTAGACTTGCATATATATCTGATCTTTATGTAAACTAATTATCTTCCTTTACATTATTTTTGATTGGTATCAGTGCTTACTTAATACTACAGCACATTTTACAGTGATTTTAAAATTGTATTGTTTATTCCATTTGTGTCAGTTTTGGCACATGTTTAGTAAAGTGATGCTTTTGAATGCTATGGCACCCCCCTACACAAATTTTATGATATATTTGAGGATATTGGTGTTTCTTAGAAGTGAACACTGCAACAGATACCTTATGCATTTGTTCCTACTTGAAATCCTGTAACTAATGCTGAAAGAGTTATAGCTGATAGATACTCTGTCATTTTTTTTTTAATTTCAGAGGTTTTATATTTTCAAAAAAGCTTTCCCTTCTTGCTCAAATGGGTTTTGAAAAGTTATTTACAAACAAAAAGTCAACACACGTTTAAGAAATTTTAATTTTCATTCATGTTTCCCTGGATATTTTCTTTATGTACTTATCTTACCTCCAAATTCTAACATTAACATTAACATTTTTTTTCATATTCTTATTTTTAGATTATTTATTGGTGTGTATTTTTTAAATGTGTGAGCCGCCCCGAGTCCTTCGCGAGAAGGGCGGCATATAAATGCAATAAAATAAAATTAATTAATTAATTAATTAATTAATTAACAGATTAACCACTTTTCTAACTCTACTGCAATTGTTACCCAAATTCTGAGTGAATTGGTAGATAGATACCGGTAGCTATTAAGTAGAACTAAGCAACATGAAATGAGAAAAATTGTGTTGGCCAAGAAAAACAGCTTGCATTATATAAAACAGTTTCAAAATTTTTGAATTTTTTGTCAGCCTGGCTCTCAGTTTCAACTGCATCCCTTGAGCCATTTCTAAAAATTCTTCCTCAATCCCCTGACTTTCTAGATAGGTTTTGAAGCATTTCAGTTTTTATTTATTTAGGCTTTTAATCCCAATTTTCTTGCAAGTTTTCTTTCTTGGTTTTTAAGCCTTCTTTCTCTGGCAACTCCCATGTGAAAAGGCACTGTTTCTTTTCAATCTCACACAACCATACTGTAATCATATCCAATAAAGGAAGGAAAGAAAGAATAGAGAACCTGCTTGAACAGATCTGTACCAAATCATTGTTTTGTCGGGATTGACATGATTTTATTTTTCTGCGATTGCCAAATATATAGAGATTATACATGGCCTGTTAAAAGGATACAGATATTATAATAAAGTAACTTTACGATCATAAAAATTCTTTTAAAAAATTAATTATGGGATTGAATGTGGGTTGAAATGGTGAGATTGGAACCAGAGGTTTTGAGGTCAGATAGAATTAATTAGACAGACAGACACATTTTAGCAGATTTATCCCAGTTTCAAAGGTAGATTAAAAAAAATGGCTGCAAGTCCATTAATTTGAAAAGGTGGGAGGAAAGGCTGAAGATTTAACCCTAGGGCTGGCCTATATAGAGAGCTGTTCATTATACAGATTTACTGCATGTGACTTTATTCTTGTCTGCAGTAAAGCGTCTTATTTAATCATGTCAAGTCTGAAGTTTCTATTGTTTGCTAGTTATGGAATGCAAGATTGAGTTTCTAGATAATATAGATACTGTATGTTGCCATGCCTGTGTGAAGCCTGACAGCAAAAGTCAAACTGGGGTGGGGAATGACTTATCTTTTAATCTTTTTGTGAGTACTACTATTTTTGATGATGAGAGAGTAAATTGAAAAAGAAATAAATATAAATACAAATATACATTCTGATTAAATTTAAATTCATTTGAAGGCTTTTGAAAAAGAGACATATTTTTCTGTTCGCATATTTTTCTTTCGATAGAGCTTTGGTGTTTTCTTTTATCCCCCGCATTGCAGTTAAATATTGGCTATATTTAAAATGTGGATGTCTTGGCAGAAAATTTTAGCTTTAAAGGACCAGGATAAATGCAAAAAAAATTTGTAGCTTTGCTCCATTATTGATTGATGTGATTCATATTTCACCTTTCTGTATTCCTGCATAGGATTTACTAAGGTAGCTAGACCAATGATCGGAGTCAACACAAGACAACATCCTGTACTTTTGTGTAACAATTTTTATTTCCATCAAGATATTATTATACCTTAAAAAGCATTACCTTTCTTTTCCTTTTTTTTAGTGGCCAGTTTGCAATAGTAAGAAAATGCCGTGAGAAGACCACTGGGGCACAATATGCTGCAAAATTCATTAAAAAACGGAGAACAAAATCGAGTCGTCGAGGAGTGAGTCGGGAAGACATTGAACGAGAAGTAAACATATTAAAGGAAATCAAGCACCCCAATGTGATCACACTCCATGATGTCTATGAAAGTAAAATGGATGTAATTCTTATATTGGAACTGTAAGTAATTTTTAAGTTGTTTGAAATGTCTATTTTGGAATTGAAGCTTTTGTATCAGTTTTGAAAATGAGGTATCCTCTCTCCTTCCTCCTTCCCACCCCCAATAATTACCTTTGCATTGGGAGGGTCATTCTATATTTGCTCATATGAATAGAATAAACAGTTGAAAATAAAGGCATTTTTATGCAGGGATCTTTCTCTTCATGTGCTGTAAAGCGTGCGTACCTTTGAAAATTAATCCTGAAGATTATCTGCTTAGAAAGAGCTGAGCCTGTTGAATTTTAACTTTTATAGTGCCTGTCTCTTTTGATCCATCTACCTTTTTCTCTCTCATTAGTATCCAGTTTTGTCCTCACCTTTCCTTCCTCCCACCCTCCCGCCACCACTTCTGTTTTCTTCATTTCCCTGCTTGTTGTTCTTATTTCTTTCTCACCTGTTCTTATATGAAAGGGTATGAAACATCTCTGATAGAGAAGTATGTGTGAAGGAGAATAGTTGGTATAAGCAGATGGGGACCAATTGATTTTGTAAATGGCTTACCATATTTAAAGACCATTAATTTTAGTTAACAGGTAATATAGGGCAGTGTTTCTCAACCTTGGTGACTTTAAGC
>JANHFM010004859.1:45795-56760 GCA_032468115.1 Grayia smithii | reverse complement strand
CATTTGTTCCCTATGACTATCATTAAGTGTTGTACCCTATGACTCATTCCGAATGTATCTTTTCTTTTATGTACACCAAGAGCGTATGAACCAAGACAAATTCCTTGTGTGTCCAATCACACTTGGCCAATAAAGAATTCTATTCTATTCTATCAGGGAAAAAAAAGTGAGTAGAAAACTCACCACAAGAGGAAAAGGGGATTGTTGTATGGACAGTCTAGCCCTTTATTTCTATTGCTCTTGAAAGGGTAGCCGCTCTGCGCTCCCCAGCTTGTCTCCCCAGGAAATCACTTGTGCATTCTTTCTCAGACTGCACGTGGAGTTACGTTTAGAAGGCGGCGACGGTTCATGAATGGGCAGAGAGCAAAGGTATTGTTATTATGATTTTATCATCGATTATATCGATTATGATTCGAGCGCTTGGACTTTTAAGGTGCAATCACGAGCTCCTCCCACTAAACTGTTACACTACACTTAAGATTGCAGGGTAGAAATTGCATGAAAACTTATATCGCTCGATTTTTCTCGGCTCAGAGCGACCCTAGTCAGAAGAGGCATTCGCAGGGATCCTGTTCTTCTCAAAAACTCAACCTTTCTTCACGTGTCTGTTACTGGCGGAATTGGATTCCGATGCTCATTATTCTCAGCCGGTGGAGCCACATTAATGTGCTGGCCAGAAATGACGCAGATCGTCCTCCAGCACACCGAAGAGCTTCCAAACCGGAGAAAAATTGAAGTAGATGCAACGACTGTTCTGCAGAAGTTGATCATCTGCTTCTTTTGGTGACTGGGACCCCGAAATGAACATGAAATTACCCCTTTTATTTTACAAAAGGGCGCATACCGAGAGAGCATGTACCAAGACACTCGGCCAATAAAGAATTCTGTTCTGTTCTGTTCTATTCAAACCCCTTTTTCGTCACGTTGATAGGAAACTTCATAGAGAGGCGAATTAGCCTATCGATGAAGAGCATTTTTACTTTTCTGCGGACGAGTTAAGCAGCTTTTGGGCAAGTTTAGTATATGGAGAAAAGAGGGAAAAGTATGAATCTGGAATTGTGGTTGAGTTTCAGTTTGTATCAGTCCTGGTCACCATGGCCAATGGTGATGTATCATTTGGGAGCATTTATATTTGTTTCTCCATTAAATTATATGTCAAAATGTCTTCATCCCGGTACAATATGAACAGTTTTGGAAAAGTAAGACAGATCCACGTTTAAACTAGTTAGGACTAAACAGAGCCTTGGAATATTTTTTGAAAAAGGGCTAACAGAGTTCATATATATTGCATTATATACAGTAATTCTTCCACTATTTACTCCAGCTTTTTTTTTCTCTACTCTTTCTGGATTTAAAGTTATATGGAAAGAGATCTGTCCCTATGTATTTGACAAAGAAGCAGACCCAAAATTAATAATTTTAATATTAGAACTGATAATGAATGATTGATTAGGACAGTGGTTCTCAACCTTCCTAATGCCGCAACCCTTTAACACAGTTCCTCATGTTGTGGTGACCACCAACTATAAAATTATTTTCGTTGATACTTCATAACTGTAATTTTTCTACTCTACACGTGTGATTGGTCCGCATAAGTACATTATGGCGCAAACCCCAACACATACACCTCTATTTGTATGGAGTGTATGTGATGGGGTTGGCACGATGATGTCATCACACCGGGTACTCGTATGTGAGCGGATCTGCATGTAGGCGGACCCGCCTGGAGATGGATAGAGGAGCGGTGTCTCAGTTCCTAAGACCATCGGAAATATGTGTTTTCCGATGGTCTTAGGCGACTCCTGTGAAAGGTTGTTCGACCCCCAAAGGGGTCCTGACCATGGGTGAAATCCAAATTATTTTACTACCGGTTCTGTGGGCATGGCTTGGTGGGCGTGGTGTGGCTTGGTGGGCATGGTAGGGGAAGGATACTGCAAAATCTCCATTTCCACCCCACACCAGGGGAAGGATATTGCAAAACCTCCATTCCCAGCCCACTCTGGCGCCAGCAAGAGGTGGTATTTTCCGGTTGTCCGAACTAATCAAAATTTCCGCTACCGGTTCTCCAGAACCTATTAGAACCTGCTGGATTTCACCCCTGGACACCGACATCCCTACCTGAGGACATTTTTTAAACTCACAGGATTTTATTTTTTAAATCTGCAGGATTTATTTATTTGTTAAATAAAAAGAAAACTTATCTCACTGCCTTTCCTTTCCTTTCCTTTCCTTTATTTTACTTTACCTTCCCTATTTGTCACTCTCTCTGACATAAAATACTTCAGTTAATTATTATTTAATTCAGAATACTACATCCATGCACATACATACAAATATTTTAAAGACCACATTGAACAAATTAGAGAGTTAATACTGTGTTTTCCCTCCTTTTATCTTTTCAATATACCCACAGATGGCAGGTGAAGGACTAATGGAGAGTGAAGCTAAGATAAGACAGATAAGGACAATGAAGAAAACATCCATCAGAGTGCTATTGACTATTTCATTGAAATTATTAGCAGACTAGTATCGATGAGTTGAGTTGTGCTTCATCAGCTCTTCCTGTGAGGTGTTACTCAGCTTGAAAAAAGTATCTTTGCAGGTATAGCTAGTGGCTCATTAGCAATTTAATTGATTGCAAACAGAATACAAATACATACAAAATCAATTCAGTGCAGAAAAATAAGGCAATTCTGAGAAAAAGAAAAAAAAATACATTGTCTCAGTGTCTTCTGCTTCCCAACAAATTATTCTTATACAGACTTTCTTTAAGAATAGGACAGGGCCCACTCTTCCTCTTTTCGATATGCAGAAAATTACACCCCAGAAAGTAGGGATGGTTAATAAAACAACTAAACTTGATTAAGGTTCATTCAGTCAAACTAATTAATACAGATTATATTTGTATATTTATAATATTTGAGACGGAGAGAAGAAGAATTGGATCTCTGTCTGCCTACCTGCCTGCCTGTCGTCCATGTTTCTAAACTGCCCATCTCCTTCAGAGATTACTAAAATACAATAATTTATCCCAGCAGAAGCTCTATTCAGACATGTAAACTGTACTGAATGACTGGAGTTAAACATGCTATCTAGATGAGATTCACTGACTAACTAGAATCATTTTTTTTAAAAAAAATGAAAGGTCCTTCAGACTTCCCAATTTAACGTAAATTAGTCAAGAAGAGTCTAACCCAGTGGTGAAATCCAATTTTTTTTACTACCGGTTCTGTGGGCGTGGCTTGGTGGGTGTGGCTTGGTGGGCATGGCAGAGGAAGGATACTGCAAAATCTCCAATCCCACCCCACTCCAGGGGAAGGATACTGCAAAATCCCCATTCTTTCCCCAATCCTGGGGGGAAGGATAATGCAAAATCCCCATTCCCACTCCACTCTGGGGCCAGCCAGAGGTGGAATTTGCCAGTTTTCTGAACTACTCAAAGTTTCTGCTACTGCTTCTCCGAACTGCTCAAAATTTCCGCTACCGGTTCTCCAGAACCTGTCAGAATTTGGTGGATTTCACCCCTGGGTAGTGCCTGTCAGAACTTTGAATCTGGGTTATAAGTACCTCTTTTTTTGTGTGAGGGAGGGGAGGGAAGATCAGTTGTAACTTCAAATGATCGCTAAGCAACCAGCCTAAGTGGAGGATTACCTAAAGTGTAGCAGAGTCTCTCCTGCCTGCGCTACAAATATCATTGTAGCAGAAGCTCATTCCTTAAACATGAGGAATGATAGTGGATAGAGAACAGAAACCACAGACATAGAATGAGGTGGACAAAGAGGACCTCAGTGAATTAATTTATTTTCTTAAATTGGGACAGCTCCAACAAACATGTGAATTGCATTCTGTGACACTCACGCAGGCTTGATTTGTGCCAAGATCGAATCCCTGTCCCTGGCCTCTCTCCTCTTAGGAGACAACTCTGAAGCATTTTACAAAGGAGGAACATTTCAGCTTTGTTATTTCAGAGGCTTGGAACCAAGATGTTGATTGCTGTAATTACACTGCCAAGCAGTAGAGTGGATGTATTATCACAGCAGCTAAAAATACTGGGAGGAGGATAATCCTTGCTGCAAGGAATGTGCCATGCAGTATTCAAGAGCAGGTGTTGCTAGAAGTATTACTTATTTCATCTCAGTCTGTCTGCAGTAGTCTTCAATATGCACACATACCCGTTCGGCTGGGTGATTGGTATATGTACAACCCTGCTTTTGACCAGTGCTTAAAAAAAGAGATTATTTTTTTAAAAAACAGTTTTTTTTAAATTAGAAGTACTGGCAGGGAGACTAGAAGTGAATCACTAAAGCAGGAATTCTTCACCTTTTTTGCCCACATACCCCTTTGAGAGTCTTGCGAAACCTATAGTCTGCTTCCTAGAAAAAATGAATTAAAATGCATTCAATATAAAATAGGGAAAATAAAATTGTAATTCTTTCTCCATCCATATTCCCAGACCCCCTAGAATCTACGCACGATGGCTCATGAGGGGGAACGCTGATTTAAGAATCCCTGCACAAAAGTTATGCTCTTGAATTTTCTCTCTCGAGTCTGGATTTTCTTTCGCTTCGTTGCATGTATTCTACTCTAAAATATAAGTGCCTCAGATTTTCCTTACTCTGACATTTTTACAATGGCTGCATTCTACACCATGCTGTGTACAAGGGAGGTTTTCAAAAGCTTTTAGTTCCTTGCCTATGGAGATTCTCAGTCATCGAGGTCACGGTTGTCCCAAAAGTGCTTTTTTCAAAAGGCAACTGGACTTTCTTATTTTTCTTTGAAAACATTTTGTTTCTCCTCCAAGAAGCTTCTTCAGCTCTGATTGGATAGTGGGGAACAGAAGGATTTATATTCCTTGCAAACAGCTGGTCATTTGCATTCTTTTAGACAGTTGTTGAGGTGACTTGGAGGTTTGTCTGTGTCCTCAGGGTCACAGACAATGGGTATGGAGCCTTCTTGGAACGCTGAAAGAACTGTGTTGTGAAGCTGTGCTTTCTGAAGGATGTTTTTCTGCTCTGTGTCCCTTCACTGTTGAACACAGGCACAGGCTGTTGGAGATGTCTGTGTTGTCTGCATTTCAAACAGAAGCTTAAATGGTTCCTGTAGTCTACATTTTTTTCTAGAAATCCATTCATACTCCCGCACCATTCGAAGGGTGTTCATCCCAAAGTGCATAGATAAATGTCTATGGAGATTCTCAGTCATTGAGGTTATGGTTGTCTCAAAGGTGCTTTTTTCAAGAGGCAACTGGACTTGCTTGTTTTTCTTTCTTTTAGTTCCTTTTAGTTATTTCAGTTCCTTCACTTCCTATCTATTTCTCATTAGCTGTATAATTAATGCTGTTGATGTAATACTAAAAAAAAGATGTGGAATGCATATATGCTTGCTGCATGCTTGCTTGTTTATTTGCTTGCTTGCTTGTACACATTTAGGCCACATAGCAACAATATTTAGAGACATTAAAATCAGCAGGAACTTTCTTCTTCAATAACAGAATAATAGAGTTGAAAGGGACCTTGGAGTTCTAGTCCAACCCGCTGCTCAAGTGGGAAACCCTATACCATTTCAGACAAATGACTATCCAATCTCTTCTAAAAAAATCTCAAGCATTGGAGCACTCACAATTTCTGGAGGCAAGCCATTACACTGATGAATTGTCCTCACTGTCAGGAATTTTTTTCCTTAGTTCTAGGTTGGATCTCTCCTTGATAGGTTTCCATCAATTACTTATACCTTTACTTTTGATATATTTTATGTGGGAATATAAGAAAGGGCCTTCCTAGGTCTTCTACAAAGTTTGATATATCTTTGTATCAAAGTGGTTAATCTACAAAGAAAAGAATATGAGGAAGGCACTTTCTGCTGACCCTCCTTTTCACGACTTCCTGGAGATTGTGACCCACAGTTGAAAAATGTAGAATTACTTAATAATCATTTTTAAAGTAAAATTCTGACTATTCCTGTTTTACTTTTGTAAGCCATTTGGATTCTGGGTCAAAAGTTGGAATGTTAATTGAATAAATAATAGCAATAACTGGTAAATGTTCTCCAAGTGAGTTCAAGAATTCTCTGAATGACTATATTAAGTGGTTCATGAATATAGGTGCTTTGAAATACATAGTTAAAAGAGTGAAATAATTTGTGAAGCATTTTATGATAGCTTGCATTAACATTCCTTCTGACATTATGCTTTATAGACTTTTCATCCAAGCATTGAAAAATGAAAGCATAACATTACACTCACTATAATTCAGAAGCTTCATCTTCCCATTCAACCTATTTTCCCAGATTACTATAAAGATAAAACAAAGGGAAATCAACATGTCTACTTATCTTAAGCTTCTAGAGAAAAGACAGATTATAAATGCAATAATAAATTACCTGTACGAGAAGAGCAGGCAGAACCTGGGGATGGAGTCAAGAGGGTAATCAGCTTAGAGTCTTTATGTTCTCACAAGTGATCTAAATTCAGCCCCTCTTGAATTCCACCAATACTTATCTAGCACCAATTTAGTGCTGACCATTAGTTAATTAGATTCTTGAGTATGGGCATGACCAATAAATCATCTTAACTGGAACTTAAAATGCGGTTCTGATTCTTCATGCCTGACATATACCAAAACAAACAAAGAAAAACAAACATATTCTTGTTGACAAAGGCATTTTTCCTACACTCTGTGTAAAATAATCAAGTATAAGGGTGGATATAGTTTCTCCCTGCTTATATATTGTGTTGACTGTTTTATTAGCCTATCTGTAGTCCATAGATTATACCATTGTACTATTATATTCTAATAATTCAGATGACATCTCAGACAACTGTATTAATGATGGATTGATGGACACATTTATGTAGTTTCCTTAGCAAGTAACCCTCCCCACCTCAGTCTATATCATGGAATTTCTTCATGTGTTTCATCCAAATCAGGAGTCACCCTGCTTAACTTCTTGGGAGCAGCAAAGGTTGGATAACTACTGCTTCCTAGCTGAGCATTGCACTCATGTGTCTCTTGAAAGACACATATTTAAGGGAAGGCAGTTAGCAGAACATTTTGTAAAATGCTGCAGTTTCTGATTCTAAGGATTGCACACTGGAGCCATTGTTGCTTGGCAATCTTGCTGTAGGGAAAACTGTCTTCTTTGATCTCATAAATCAGCCAGGCAGGCTTTTAATTAGCCTTGGATGTTTGGGAGCTGAAAGAAAGGCAACAGGATGTCCCCTTGAAGCTAACGTTGTGCTCACTGGGACATACTTACAATAATTGGTGTGTCATTATGTGAGCATTATGTCTCAATATAAGCGGAGGGGCAAAGGGGAGGCAGCTGTATTCATCCAAAGTTAAATTCAGCTGGGTGACAGGATGAATGAGCATTAGGGATTGATACCCCCTTTGCTGTTTGCATTTCATACCATATGGTTGAAGATGGTGAAAAGACAGGAAAGATTAAGTGTTTCACTCCCGCCTTCCTCATAATATCATTAACAAAAAATGCCTCCTGGAAAGATTGTAGTTTAGGAGGTTCCCTATACACCACCACCCATTCCTACTCCCTCCCCAAAAAGTGTTTCAGAGAACCTTCATCTTCAGGAACCAGCTACAGTGATTTGTGATTTGGTGGAAAGCATTTTCTGCATCTGTAAAAACAACTACTAGGAGTTGGGGAAAGTCGGGTCTTGAAATTTTCCATCCTATTTGTAGGGAGAGACTGTTTCTGTAAAAAAGGACTAATATCTCCTGGGATAATCAGGAGATTCAGCCAGTTCAAATGAGAATAAAAATTGATTGCATGCTTAAGTGCTCTACAAGAATCTGGCCAACTAACAGTCAAAGGAAATGAATGGGAATTAAGGAGGGATTCTAGGTGGGCTGGAGTTAGAACTTTTGTGAGTATGCAGGGATTCATAACTTATGATGCATTTGATCCCTCCCTTGGGCTCACGTTGGTCATCTCCTACAACTACATGATCCATGACTGATCCTTGTTTCACCTCTAGGTTTCTCCAAATTTGGCAATTTTTGTATCCAACAGCCAAATAATAGCGTCATAATTTTCCACAATTTAGGACAACAAATTATCCGGCCAAATTTAACAGGGCAATTTTAGTTAACCTTCTAAACCCCAACATAACATTTAGACATATAAAAAGGGACTTTGTTGGGCTTCTTCCAAGCAGATTTTTTTATTGTTCTACAGACAGAATCTTGCCAAACTAAAGCAAAGTACTACTCACATAAAGCATATGTGCTGGGAACTATTGGGAAAGAGCTTTTTTCATTCTCTTTCTCACCCAAACTATCTGAATTGAGTTGTTTCTTACTTCTCTGGAATGTGCTGCCTCCCTCCTGAGAATTTGGACAACACTCCATCACAGATTTGGTTTCTGCTTCTTTAGGAATATAAGCAATTGAACAAAGAACAATGTGTATAAAATGGTTAAAATGTGGGGAAAGATACATAAAAAGTAAAGAAATGGTTTCTCGTTTCCTTTTTCTTTTTTTTGAAAGTAGAGATTGAATGTATATGAAATGCAAAACAAATAGCATAGAGACAATTCTGCATATGCCTGATAAGACCTTGCATTATTTTGTTGTTTCAATGCAGTGTATTCATTGGTGAAGATGCAGGGAGGAAAGGCAAAGAAATGTAGTCTGAACAAATGAGATCTATCCCCTTTGCCCCTCCTCTTGAAGGGAAAAATATCAGATACCAACAGAACACTGAGAATCTTTGAAGAAATTCAACTCTTACTGAAGTCAATTGGATTTTGAAAGAAAGCCAGTGTCTTGTTGTGCATAGGTATTATTACTATTATTATTATTATTATTATTATTATTATTATTATTTATTGCGTTTATATGCCGCCCTTCTCCCGAAGAACTCGGGGTGGCTCACAAGAATTTTTTAAAAATAAACAATAAATAAGCTAAAAGTGAAAAATATTGTACAATAAATGCATAAATAATTAATTAAAAGCCAATTAAGAACCAGTTAAAATTATTATAATTATTATAATATTAACAGAATAGCAGAATAAAAGTTGGAAGGGACCTTGGAAGTCTTCTAATCTAACCCCCTGCTCAAGCAGGACTCTCTATAGTCTGTACCATTGCAGACAAATGGCAGTCCAGTCTCCTCTTAAAAGTCTCCAGTGATGGAACAACCACAACTTCAGAAGCAAGTTGTTTCACTGGTTAATTGTTCTCACTATTAGGAAATTTATCCTTAGTTCTAGGTTGCTTCTCTCCTTGATTAATTTCCATTCTTTGTTTTTTGTCTTGCTATCTGGTGCTTTGGAAAATAGGTTGACCCATCTTTTTTGTGGCAGCCTCACAAATATTGAACACTCAATATTGGATTAAGACTTGGTAACTGAAGCTCAATCCACAGTAGTTCACAGAATAACTTTGGGCCAATCATTCTCTCTCTAAGTCCAGTCTACCTGGCAAAAGACGGACGAGAGAATATTACTATATTCTTCTGCTTTAAGTGATTCTGACAAATACTTGCTTTCTTTTTTGCTACATATGCCTAAGCTGAATTCCTCTACTCTGTTTCTGCTCTTTATCTCATGTGGCCATCAACTTTTTCTTTTGTATTTTTAAGAAATGCACTGTTTTACTGTTTTTATTCTATATATAAATGGACTGCAAGTCATAATATTGATTTATTTTAGGGAATGGTTTCATTTGCTGCCTTTTGGAGGTCTAAATGACTTGGAAAATGAAATAACCAACTTGAATTGTTTTTGGTGTTCTACCGGCAACTCTGAAGGCCACAAGCATTTAATAGACTGTTTCTGAGTGTAACCATTATTTTCATAGATCACTGCCTTAATAACAATTACCATTAGGCAATCTGTGTATATGTGTGTATATTCCTTCTTCAACACAACCTTCTTTTATGTTGCTTTTATAGACATTATAGCAGCGTTTTATTCTATATCCCAAGATAAATTCTGGGAAAGAGCAATGATGGACAGGGTGCATCAAGAGCCCACCATTCCTGTTTCTCACAATTCAGCAAAAATTATGTCATTCTTGGACGGGAAGAAGGTAAATTACCACAACAACCAGCACAAGACATACATACACAAATTTGAAACAAATCATTGCTTGCTTATTTCCTGATAAAAATACCTTGTTGGTATGTGGATTTATATCAGAATTAAATTACATCCCCTGCACAATATAGTCTTAATGAAAACCTTCTTCCTTTTTCTCTTAATTAAAAATGTCAGGATTATCTTCATGTCTAGTTTGCTTGGTCTGAGCTTGATAAAAGATCTATTTCTCCTTCAGTCATACAGCTCTACCCTGACACAAGGCAAACAAATACATTACATGATACAGTTTTTAAAAAACTAAGCTTGCTTTCTTGAGTGCTTACTTTTAAAATAATAATCAATCAAATATTCCTAACCAGTGATTTTATAGTCTTTAATCAATTGTCTTATCTTTGGGAGGCAAGTAACATTTAAAAAACAACAGTCAACCCAAATGTTCAGTACAGGAGGTTATTTTCGTGAGAGACTGAAATTAGAACAGCAATAAACAATTTGCAAGCTGAAAGGTTGAAAACATTATCCTCCAAGGATGCTTTGTTGCTGCTGTTCTTCTTTCCCCCCTTAGTCTGTGTGTGTGTGTGGGGGGGGGGAGTGTGATTGCTTCCATGGAAACTTTATATAATATCAATGCAATGGCTGATGCCCAAAACATTTTTTTCTCCTTAGTACTCACCTTGTTATTGTTGAGTGACAGCTTATATTTATTGGATATTTTGTTTTGAGCTGATCTCCCAACTAGTTTTGGAAAGTCATTCCTGCCTCTTCTTCCTCTGTGTGAACTATAGTGCACATACCCAGAGACTTTATCAAGTATGTTTATGTTTATGTTTATGTTTTATTGCATTTATATGCCGCCCCCTCTCCTGAAGGACTCGGGGTGGCTCACAAGTAGAAATCACAAT
>JANHFM010004855.1:63294-77796 GCA_032468115.1 Grayia smithii | reverse complement strand
CAGCTCATCATATCCCCACATGTACCCCTCCCCCCGTTACTATGGCAGCCGATAGCTAAGAAAGAGAAAGTAAAGTACATCGGGAGGCTGACATTGGTACTGAGCAGCCCCAGATCAGTGTTGCTTCAGCAAGGTTGTGCCTAATGTGCCATCTGACATATGTTTGCACAAGCATGTGTAACTTAAATGTAAATAATGATTTTATGGCTAGGGGCTGCTGAGGTGTGGCAATGAAGAGCTACTTGGGCCATGGCACCAAACAAATATAATCATTACAAAAGAAGGGTTGCCTTTTTCTGGGGGAATTATGTAAACATACTGTTAAAAGTTTCAGCTCAGCTTTTTTACTTCTTTGAAAAAGGAGAGCCATTTGCCATCAAATTAAAGGAGGCTGGATGGCTGCCAAAAGGGACCGGAGCACAAGGCTGTGGATGTGGTCCCAGCATCTACTGATGGAAGCAATACATTCTGCAAGTTATTGTGATAAGCAAACTCTGGTGGGAGGCATATCTATCATAAATTCCTAACTGCAAAAAATGTCCTCAATGATTAATTAGGAATTATGGCTTTCAAATACTATATCTTTCTGGGGACATTTCCAGAGCAATTCCAGACATCCATTTCCTGCTGGCAATTGATCCTGCACCATTAATTTACAAAGGGCTTTATGTGCAGAAAACTCTTTGTTGTTTTTCTTGCTGCTAAAAACTAACAATGTTATCTCTCTGGAAACAGTTTTATTGTACTTATTATGACTATTGTTCTGTGTTCCAAAATTCCTAGAACAGCTTAGTGTATCAAAAGTATATCCACATTATTATATTCATGTAGTGAAATTTAATTATCTATTGCTTAGATTTATATTCTCCTTTTTTCTAAGAGTTCAGGGTGGTTTATGTGGAAATCCTTTTACTTTTCATCCCTGCAAAACAGTTCCGAGAGGTTGCTTGGGTTAATTGCCAGCCAGTGATTTTCTAGACTGAGGATGGGCTTGAAGTTGAATGTCCTCAGCATTACCTTCTATGTACCTTCTAGTATTTTGAAAACAAACAGAACACCACTAGTAGCAAAAATAATTTAAACTAGGATTTATGACCTGGGTCATGAACACATCACATTCAAATAATTTCAAAACTGAGGAGGCATGGAACTTTGTTGTAGTCTTATTGGGCTGGTAGAAAAAAGTTGGGACTACAAGTATCAGAATTCTCAAGTAGTTAGGTGGGAATTAGAGGTTGTGATTCTGGAACTTTGGTTTCAGGAAGAAGATATCACTGAGTTTACTCTCTTTGGGCTGAAACTGGTAATCAGCTAAACATTTACCCCACTGCTATGTGGACCTGGATACTATTGGTAAGTGGGGTTAATCAGGTTTTGAATGTTAGACATTCAAGAAATTGTAGAGTTCTAAGATAAATTAAAGGCCATGGAAACCCAATTCAAGTGAAGGACATTTTAAATCCTCTTTAATTCCATTGGAGTTGATATTCTATTCTATTCTATTCTATTCTATTCTATTCTATTCTATTCTAGTCTAGTCTAGTCTAGTCTAGTCTAGTCTAGTCTAGTCTAGTCTAGTCTAGTCTAGTCTAGTCATCTGACCATTATTCAAGCCATACCTTTCAGCAGTAAGAAGTTGCAGCCTCATGTTCTTCTGATGGTTTTGGATCCAACTCTATTGTTCTTGGGCATGGCAACTGAGGCTTATGCATACAAGAGCACAAAACAGGTGACTGTTAATTCCTTTCCTAGGTATTTAGTTTTAACTGTGATTGGATTGCAGCCTAAACCACAAGGATATTCCTAGGGGAAAAATCCTCCTCCTCCATCAGTCTTTTATGCATGCTATTTTAAATGCGCGCGCACCTCTTGGTGTCTTTATGAACCCATCTTGTAAGAGGTGTTTTGGTTTAGCTGTCAAACTTTTAAAGGCTTCCCTCCTTTACCTTCCTCCCGTTTTCTTCCTGTTGCCCATTGGTGGTGCATTGGCAAACAGCGGCTGCTCGAAATCTGCAGTGACTCCATGCGGTCATGAGGGGGAATACCTCTCACTTTCTCTTTATGCGAGCGCGGGTGTCTCTCCCTGCCTGCCTGCTCCTCCTCACAAAAGCTTTGAGCGAATTCCTTTCTCCGGGTTTTCAAGCCATCTTTTAAAAATCCATACCGCTCTCTCGCGTTGAAAGCTGGAGCTGTGTCGGGAAGCGAGAGACGAGAGACAGAAGGAGGAAGCTTGCAAAGAGCAGGGAAAAGAGGGAAGGGGGGAGCGATTAGGGAATCAACCGATAAGCGGGCGGCGAAGGTGGCGGGGGACGCGGCGCGGCGGTCGCTTTCCAAAAGCGAAAGGATCCAGGCGGCGAAGAAGATCGCCATGGGGGAATAACGAGTCTTCCGATGCCGGCTGTTAGCAAGTGAAGGGTTTTGGGAGAGGCGGTGGAAGCAGCCCCCGATCCCGCAGCCGGGTTGCAAAGAGCCCGGTCAGCGGAGGCTCAAGGCTTGGACGGCTGGCTGTTGGGCTGGGAAGGAAGAAGCCGGCTGGGAAACGGCGACATCCACACACAGTGTGACGCCGCAGGCTTTGGTCATGCCCTTCGCCAAGAGGATCGTGAAGCCCCAGAGGCTGTGCCGGCGGCAGCACATCGCCTCGGTGCTAGACGAGAACTCCGGATTCGAGCTTCCTCAGCCAGTGAGCTACCGAGAAGAGCCCGGGGAGGCGATGGACGAGCCGGAGGAAGAGGTTCCGGCTGGGCTGGCTGCCGCTCTGCCCGCCGAGGGAAAAGAAAACCAGGAGGCGGCGGCGCTGATGCTTTTGGATCTGTGCTCGGTCAGCAATGTGGCGCTCTCGCGGATCCTCCGGCAACTCTCCGATATGGCCAAGCACGCCTGCACCCTTTTCCAAGAAATCGAGAGCGAGATCCAGCTCACTCACCGCAGGGTCCAGGTGCTCCACAGCCGGATTGGCGGCGTCCAAACCATTTTACACAGTTTGGATCCCAAGCAGGAGGCAGTGCGTAAGTGCAAGACGCCTTCTTCTCCCTTCCTTCTCCTTGAGGTGACCTCGGCGCTGGTTCACCTTAACCTCCGCTCTTTTTCGTATGGCTCTTAAGGGGAATCGGGCGCCTGGGAGGCAATCTGTGGGTGGCTCTTACTCTCTTTTTTCCTTCGAGTGGGGAGTGGAAGCGAGATTTGCTCTGATGGGTGAGATGCTGGTACCAAGCGAGGGAGGAAAAGGGGGCGCGGAAGATAAAATGGTGCTGCTTGGGCATCTAGGGGAGGTGTGGCCCTGAATCACTGAACGCGGCTATTCCCGATACCCCCCCCCCCTCCACACGCAGCCCTTCTGTCTGCTGGAAAAAGATGCAGCTTCTGCAGACGAAAGTTTTCCCCTCTGCGGGAAGTGCAGATGGGACAGATTCACCGACGTGGGGGGTAAAGGAAGCGGAAGGTTCCCTAGCCGAGATGAACTGTGCGGAAATTGATTGGGGTGTGCGCGCGCCTTTGATTTGAACGAGCCATTTCTGTCAAAAAGGACTTTAGGGTTGGTTTCCCAAGCTATTGCCGGAGAAAACTCGGTGGGTGGCATGGAGATGAACCACAGTTCGCCTTTCAGGCATTCCCCAGCCCGCCCTCCCACCTGCCTCGAGTCCTCATCCTCGAGCTCTCGGTTCCAGCCGAGAAGAAGAGCCGTTCCATGGGCTAGATTAGACCGAGTGATTCCACTCCCCCCCCCCCTGGAAAACGGCGCGGCGATGCGCGGGAGACGCCTAACGTGCTGGGAGGGGATCAGTCGCTGATCTCATGCGGAAGAAGGTGAAGCGCGGGGGGCGGGGAGAGGAGTCCCGGGCTATAGCTGTAGGGAAAGGAACGGGTTGGGGGCATAGGGGGCAACCTGCATTCCGCCACCCTAGACTTGGCAGCGATCTGCCTGACCCACTTTTCCGCGGCTGAGTCTGGGGAGTGAGCAGGGGGAGGCCCACATGGTGCATGCGTGAGAGAGGCGTGCGGCGCAAGATGGGGGTCCGTTCCTCCTCCCTCCCCTGAACCGACAAGGTGACCATTCTGCAGTGATAACAGACGAGTCTCCGTGTCTGCCGCTTCGCGGAGAAAGGGGTGGTGTTGCTAGCTGGTGATAGTGAAGCATCTAACGGAGGGCGCGGGGAAAGAAGGAAAGCGTTTTAGCGCAGATTTTCCTAGCCTATGCCTGCAAATGACTGGGTTTCCTAAACCCAAACCAGCACGCCCAGTCTCTGAAGGACACTGAGTTCCCCTGCCCTTGTCGGTGGCCACTATAAAAGGCATTGCAAGCGGTCATCCGGCACTGATCTAGTCCATATGCACTCCCTTAAATGGAACTATTAGTATATAATCGGAAGCGATATACAGTATCGAAAACAACCTATAAATAAGGAAACAAATAAATTTTAGCTTTGGTTGAAAAATGTCAGATGGATGGGCAGGACTGGATGGCTAGAATCTATGGATCACACACTCAGGGATATGATGTAAAAATATCTAGGTTAAGTCTTAGCTCAGCATTCTGGAGTCTGCTTTTCTATTGGCGAGAGTGCTGAAAATTATACTCCAACAACAAGAGGAGGCACCAGTTTTGAGGAAAGCTGGAAGGGTTTTTCTCTTCAGCAATATCAGCCTTCCCTGACATAATGTCTTTGGATGTAAAAGAAAGAAACATGATTCTATTAGTTGGAGAATATGAAAGTTGTTGGCCAGCACGTTTAGAAGCACTAGATTGGGGGAGTAATATTAAGGGTGTTATGGATATGTCCTGTCTTGCATGGAGTTCTCTCACTCTCTCCAGTCCCTCAACAAAGGATGTTTATCCATCAGATTTTCACCCTCCAAATTTATCCTTTGAAATTCTCAACTAATTTATGGTTAGTAGTCACCTAGAATGGATCATTCACTGATTTGGGGTGATTGACTTCTACTTAAATGAGTAAACACTGAGATTGGAATAGATTTTATGAAGCTAGTGTTCTTCAAACAGCATCTTTCAGTACTTTTAGCTAACTGGACTTACAGTCTAGCATATTTGAAAAAGGGGGAAAACTAGATTAGAACACCAAGCTCTTTGGTTGAATTCAAGGTTAAAGAAGCATTACAAACAACGATGTTGGATCTATGAACTTTATTCCCCATCTTAGTCTTTGACTGTATTTATGTATAACAAACCATTATGATTCTCTACCTTTTTAATTTCCTTGTCTCCTTTCAAAGAACGTATCTATGAACTTTATTCCCCATCTTAGTCTTTGACTGTACTTATGTATAACAAACCATTATGATTCTCTACATTTTTAATTTCCTTGTCTCCTTTCAAAGAACGTGGTGCTTTGAGTTCAATAAATACACAGTACAGGTATTGAATATTCTCTGCTGAAAGTATCTACCATGCCTGCAAGACTACAAAGGGAATTATTACTATACCTGTTTGTTATGGAAGGAGCTGTGATTCAATAATAGAATATTTGCTTTTCAGGATAGTTAGTTCTTGATTCATTTCTACAGTTTCTAGAGATACTGCCTCTCTGTCCTGGAAAAGGTGAATTTTATTTATTCCTCACATTTACCTATAGCTGCCCATCTTATAAAAGGTGACTTTGTCTTATCTGGCATGTGGCTGTTTATGCAAATATCTAGATTTGGCTACTAAAGTTACTGTATATGTATCTTTTTGGTGATTTGAGTTGCAGTTCAGAAGGCATATTCTGAAGATGAGATACAGTGAACTTGGTAAATGGTTTTAGGCTACTTAGCATCTGGATGAGTGGTGGGGTGGAAATCCCACATGTGTTTTCTCTTATTTGTTTATTTTATTATAAAGTTTACAACAGCAAGCATTCTATAAGTAGTATGTCAGCTGTTGAGGTCCACCATGGAGAAAATGTGGGAAATAGAAACATTAAACCCAATACCAGGAAGAATTTGACAACAGTTTCTTAAGGAAAGTTTATATTTAAAGATGGAATGATGTGTGGTGAGTGTGATGTTGTGGTAAAGGCCTATATCAGGAAGGCCTTGGTTCAAGTCCAACTTCAAATACAACATTTCTCTATGTAATTTTGCACCTCTCTTATTCTCAGTTCAAAAGATTAGCACAATGCTAATAAAGGATTGGAGGAGAAAGTGCTATGCATGCAAACTTGAATTTCTGAAGGAAAAGTGGAATACAAATCTAACAATGGCCTGAAAGTTAAGATCTGCAGGAAATGCTCGCTTTGAAGATCTCTTGATCTCAGATCCTGTCTTTCTTGGAAATGTAGAAGGATCTTCTCATTACTCTTAGATTATGAGACCCATTTTTTGAGCGATAAATTTGGCTCCCAAGCTCTGCTTGCTTAGATAATATGCAAAGGGTCCTTGACTTATGAGCCCAAAATTTCTGTTGCTAAGCAAGACAGCTGTTAAGTGAATTGTGCCCCATTTTAGTTGTTAAATGAATCATGCAATCATTAACTGCATCTGACTTCCCCCATTGAGTTTACTTGTTGGAAGGGTACATATACCCTGTTTCCCCCAAAATAAGACATCCCCTGATAATAAGCCCAATCGGGCTTTTGAGTGCATGCGCTAAAATAAGCCTCCCCCCGAAAATAAGCCCTCCCTGAAAATATTTAAACACAGAGCTGGAAATCAGGTAAGATGGCAAGAGGAGCCACATCTTGCTCCACACGCCCCAAAATAATAAGACCTCCCCGAGAATAAGGCCAAGCATTTATTTCGGGGTTCAAAAAAATATAAGATAGTTTTCGGGGAAACATGATAGTAATCACATAACCCCAGGACATGCAACTGTCATAAATACATGCCAGTTGCCAAGTGCCTGAATTTTGGTCACGTGACCAGGGGCATGCTGCAACAGTTGTAAGTATGAAAACCAATCATAAGTCACATTTTTCAGTGCTATTGTAACTTTGAATGTTCATTAAACAAATGGTTGTAAGTCAAGGACTACTTGTATCTCCTTTGCAAGGTTTTGATTTTAATACTTACTTTAATGTCAATGTTAGCCTTGTTTTAAACTCCTTAATGTTTTGGGGGTTAGCAGCTTTGAGTGTTCAATATACCTACATATAGCAATAGCACTTAGACTTATATACCACTTCACAGTGCTTTACAGCCCACTCTAAGTGGTTTACAGAGTCAACATAGTGCCCCCAACAATCCTCATTTTACCAATCTCAGAAAGATGGAAGGCTAAGTCAGCCTTGAGCCTGGTGAGATTCAAACTGCCAAATTGTAGTCAGCCAGCAGTCAGCAGAAGTAGCTTTCAGTTACAGGCATTCTAACCACTGCGCCACCAGGGCTCTTAATAAGAGGAGGTTTATTTCCGAGGTTAAAAGAACAAGAATAATAAATGGTTATCAGTCTATTCACTGAGAAGAAAATGAAAGGCAAATTATTAAGCACATAAATAAATAAATAAATAAATTCATAATTTGTCACCAAGGGTTTATTAACTTCCTAATAAGTACCATGCAAAATTCTCCACAGAAGCCAATGAAGAAAGTGGAAGTCAGGATGTGATGCCAAGATACCTGAATAAATTCAGCTATTTCTGTTTCTGTTTATGTTCCACATCCTAACCTTTCCAAGACTCTGATAATTTCAGATAGTGTTTTTCTAACACAATGACACTTCTTCATTATGTAGTGTCAACAAGTTAGCTTCAATATGTGACAATATTTTCAGTGTTTTTTATGAGAAAAAAAAATCTGCTAGGGAGAAAAAGATCCCATGATTATAGAACCAAGATGCCTTTTGATCTAATAAGTATTAGGATCACTGTCTGGAAGCCAACTAATTGCCCTTCAGACTTCAGCCTTTGAGACCATTGGTTTTAACTTGCATAGTTCTAAGTACTGGTTATAATCTAAAATATCTGGTGAGCACAAAATGAAAAAAACCACACCTCTACCTAGACAATGTGCTGCTTCAAACCGCCATAAACACACATTTTCTGCTGAACTTGCTACATCATAATGCTTTGATATTCCCAAAAGCCACTGAGAAATAAAGTTTTTAATTAATGCTGCAAACTTAACATGAGTGTAGACACTCATTTTGTAGGGGGAAAAAGTGTTGTTTATTAAGCCATTAGATTGCCTTGCAGTTGTGAAGACAATTGGTGCTGTGACATCCCTAATTGCAGCACAGCAAGGATGCTTGTGAAGCTGATAAGTGCTATATCTGGGCTTCCCCCTCATTCTGAAAATATACTTATATTTAATTGGAAATAATTAACTCTATCCTGGCACAAGAGAAACAACATGACAATGAATTTACACGGCACAGAATCAAGAGTTGGAAAGGGCCATTGAATTCAACCTACTGCTTAATGCTAGAATCCAAATTAAACCTTTGGAGTCTGAGCTTGGTTGTTTGCTTGCAGACATTTCATTATCTGACTAGGTACCAACTTCAGGGCTGGAAGGGAGCAGGATTTGCTCTCTGTTTATATTTGGTGACTTGCTCTGTCAATATTACTGGGGTGTATGGTTTCCCCTTGGTAGTTATTTGATTAGGTTGTTTTATACTGCTAATTTGCTAACATTACTTGATTATCTGGTTATCTGAGTATTGATTGCTGATAGGAAATGTTCTGATCTTTTGTTCCTTTTTAACTTTTTCATTGTTTCTTTTGAATGTAAATGTTGTTTATCTCTATGTATCTATTGATGGCTGATTTGTCTGAGTGCAAACATTCCAGGAACACTAGCATTTTTGGATTTAACTTGGTCTAGGATGCGCAGTTTCCCAGTTTAAACTATGGTGAAGTCTTCTATGTATCCTGAAATTCATGAATTTTCATTGTGTCTTTTGATTGCTATCTCATGGATGCTCTTTGCTAGTCTTCTGTCTAAATAGTGGCTGTTTTAGTCCTTATAATGTACATTGTAGATGACTCCTATTTTTTCTAATTGGGACACTGGGTCTTTTTTCCATGTAGGGTAGTGTTATCTTTTTCATAAGCTTGTATTGGTTGTGCTGTAGTGGATTGGGTGGTCAGATACTTTTTGATAAAGTTGCAAGAGTATCTATTTAGTTGAAAGATATTATATAGGGGGTCTTTTTCCTTTTTCTAATGTTTGGATTGCTGCAGTGCACTTGTTCTCATTTGAATAACATTCTTACACAGGTTCTCCTGTGTTAGGTTGTATTGTTATTTTTGTAGTGGAGCATTTGGTTAGTGTGGGTAGTTCTACGTTAGACTTGTATTTTGAATTTACCAATTTTTCCTCTATGGTTGAAGAGATCCAGGAAGAGTAGTGTGCTGTTGTTTTCTTCCTTTGAATTTTCTTCCTTTGAAGATGATGATTGTTTCCTGTATGCTCTCTAATTGTTCCTTTTTTATTATGAAAAAGATGTTACCTACATACTAGATCCAAAATTTTGTTTGGGAGTGTTCTATTCTCTAGATCAGTGTTGGCTGGGGAATTCTGGGAGTTGAAGTCCACACTTCTTCCAGCGGCCAAGGCTGAGAAACACTGCTCTAGATGCTGCATTACAGTCTCTGCTATGAGTACTTAGAATGATGAGCCTATAAGTGTTTCTCTGATTTGTTAGTAGATTTGTCCATCAAATTAAAAGAAGGTGGTAAGGCAGAGGCTGATTTCTGTCTTCAAAGTTTAACATTTCAAATTTCTTCCATCTCTGCTCATAAAATATACTTTCTAGTTCTCTGTTCTGTGAACTAGTTCCCTTGTTCTTTTAAAAAAATAAGGACAACTTTATTAAAAAATTGCAATTAAACAAATAAAAAATAACAGAAACCGTTAATTGAAGTACAAGAGAAAAGAATGAAAGAAGAATCAAAATCAAAAGTGCAGAAGGAAGAAGGTAAGAAAATACAAAGACATTATTTCTGATTTTCTTTTATAACATACATAAGTATAAATTTACATTAAACTCTTACTGTGTTTACTTTTCATTTTTCTGTTATCTGCCATTTTTTCTAATCATGATCCATGTCATAACTTCATTTTTATCTGTTTCATGCAAAAAGTCCAAAAAGGTTTCCAATCAAGATTAAAACCAACCAATGTCTTTTCTCTAATCAAGGTTGTCACTTTTGCCAAGCCAGCCACTCTCAATTTCACCATCCATTCTTCCACAGTAGATATTATCAATTCTTTCTATTGTTGCACATGTAAAGGCCTGTTGTCAGTTCATAGTTTTTTTGAACTGTATCCATCAGTCTCAAAAGGAATATTTCTTATTTTAATTGTATATTAGTTTTTTAAATCTTCTGAATTAATGTATGTATTTGAATCCCAAGTTATTTATCTTTTTTACATGCCCACCAAGCATGTAAAAGTCCCTCTTGTTTTCATTTCCAGCATATATTTGAGATACATTAGACAATTCTACTGGTGATAAATATCAATGGTACATCATTTTATCTATGTTTTCTTTAATACAAATCAATTTCAATCCTTTCATCCATGTATTCTCCCATTATCTTATTTATATATTGTATCCAAAGTTTTTAGCCCATTTGATCATACATTATTTCACTTGTTCATCTTTTATTTCAAATTTCAATAATAGTTTGTACATTTTAGCAATAGCATATTCATGTAATTCTGTTTCAATTTCCATCTTACCTTGTTCAAAAGCAAAAGCCCTTTTGTCTACTTTGAATCTTTTTAAAACTTGTACATTGACATGTATAGCCTTCTGATATTGGTTTTTCTCTTTGATTTTATTTTAAAATTTTCGTGGAAGAAAGCCTTCCCTGAGGATGAACATAAATTGTGATTTTTAAAATTGTGGATTTTTAATGTTGTATGCTGCCCAGAATCACTGTGTGTGAGTTGAGAGGCTATATAAATACGTTATGTAAATACACAAATAAAAATTCCATTATATCACCTTAAGCAGTGGTGGGATTCAAAATTTTTACTACCAGTTCTGTGGGTGTGGCTTGGTGGGCGTGGGATGACTTGGTGGGCATGGTTTGGAGGGCATGGCAGAGGAAGGATACTGTAAAATCTCCATTCTCATACCACTCCAGGAGAAGGATACTGCAAAATCCCCATTTCCTCCGATCAGCTGGGACTCGGGTGGCAGAGAATAGATGGGAGTGGGGCCAGTCAGAGGTGGTATTTATTGGTTCTCCGAACTATTCAAAATTTCCTCTACTGGTTCTCCAGAACTGGTCAGAACCTTCTGAAACCCACCTCTGACCTTAAGTTAATAATGTATGCTTTGTTATAATTTATTTTCTATAATATGCTTTGTGTCATGACATCATAAAGGCATTTTCAGACACAACCTAAATTTATATTTGTTCCATATTCTCAATATGGCATTTCTAATAAAATGATTTTTAAAATCTACGTTAACCTTAACTTTATCATACCATAAATAGCCATGCCACCCAAACCTTAAGTCATCCTCTTCTAGTTCCAATAATCTCCTATTTTTCAGTGCCAGCCACTCCTTCATCCAAACTAAACAAACTGCAGAATACAATGTCAAATCAGATAGACCTAAGCCTCCTCTATCTTGAATGTCTTGTGACACCCTGTTCTTAATTCACCTTGCCACACATATTTAGATATGTCTTTCTGCCGTTGTTTAAATGGTACATTTGTTATAAAAACAAAAAAACCATTCACCTTAATCAAAGAAATTCTCCCCAGCAGTAACAATTGTAGATTTACCTATCTTGACATATCTTTTAAATCTTCATTATATATCCTAACATAGTTATTTTGAAACAATATACTCAACAGTTGTTTTTTCCATTTGGTAATTCAAATATGTCAAATTAACACTCAAGTATTTTACACAGTGTATAGGATAACAAGGTTGGAAGGGACTTTGGAGATCTTTTAGTCCAAACCATGCTCGAGCAGGAGACCTTATATATTCCAGACAAATGGTTGTCCAATCTCTTCCTGAAAATCTCTAGTGATGGAGCATCCACAACTTCTTGAAGCAAGCTGTTCCACTGATTAATTTTCTCACTATCAAGAAATTTCTCCTTAGTTCTAGGTTGGATCTCTAATGATCTTACACACCTTACTTCTTGTCCTGCCCTCAGATGCTTTGGAGAGTAGGTCAACTCCCTCTTTTCTATGACACTCTATATTTTATTTCTGATGCAAGCAGGAATTGCTTATGTGTTTATTCGTGGGATCAATGTAAATATCATTTCTTCTAAAAAATGTTTACTTCCAAATCTGCTAGATGTTTTTCTCAATAGATCAGCATTTACTTTTTCATTTTTTCCATGGTTTACAGAAGTATATTCAAATTGGCTTGACTTAACAGTAGTTTGGATAAGATAAAGGACCTTTGTGGCCTTCACTTAGTGAAAAGTTGAAGAATCCAATCCCATAAATGGAAACAAAAGCACTAATTGCCCTCAAGATCTAGCTAAGCCTTTCTCTGACTGTCATTCCAAGATGGATTAAGTTTACATCTCACAATATATTTGCAGGATACTAGGTAGAGCAAGATTAGTACATTCGGATGGTATTGTATCTTAGGTTTTAAGCCTGCTTAGTTCATGTGGTTCATGATTTGCCTAGCTCCATCTAGCCTAAATTATTTTTCACCAAATGGAAGAAATACCTGTTCAGTACTTCTCTCTATTGATGTTTTCTGACTAATCTAGCAGGATGTTATTAGGAGCATGTTAATGCAAATAAAATAATTATGATCAAATTAGTTCAGATCAAATAGTATAACTTAAATAAGATAAAATCTGTACTTCACTCTGGATAGATTGTTTTGTTTATATACAGAGTTCTCAATGACCATCAGTAAATTATACAATTGGGAAACGATAATTTAATACATTGGCCTAGTTTGAAGAATACTCAAAGTCATATATGAATTATTTCATATATGCTTCCTGAATGCTACTATGGATCTCCTTCTACCCCAAAATAACAATCTCCTGAGTTAGATTAGGTTGATAGAGACCATAATATAGCACATGCATGATCTCAAACATAGTCTGTTTTATTAAGTTTTTTTTATTATATTGAATGAATATCCTACTGTGATTTGTCAAAAGTGCTTTATTGTTTAACATATTGTGTTCCCTGGTCAATGACAGGTTATATAGTAAAATGGTATTAGCTCTCTTAGTGTAGTTGTCTTTTCTCTTCCTAAAGATGTGCTCATAATTATTTTATTTATAATTTTAATAATAATTTAGTCAATTTACAGTTCACCTATAGAGCAGTATGGTCTAGTGCAGGTGTTGGCAACCCACGGCTCCCTGTCACCCTGTCACGGCAAAGGGATGAAAGAGCTGTTGCCTTGTCACAGTGGTGTCGATGGCCGGAGCCTTAGTGCAGGAGCAAAGCGCCCCTGCACTTGCCTTTGTGCGAAATAGCATTCTGTGTGTGAAACAGCATTTGGTCTAGTGGTTAAGGTACCAGGCTAGAAACTAAGAAACTTTGAGTTCTAATCCTACTTTAGACATGAAAACTGACTGGGTGACTTTGGGCCAGATACTCTCTCTTAGCACAATTCATCTCACAGAGTTGTTCTTATGGGGAAAATAGACGAAGAAGGAGTAGTATGGTCACCACCTTGAGTTATTTATAAAAATAATAAAGGTGGGATAAAAAAAATATTTAAAAAGAAAATCTCAGGGTGAGGTTTATCACAAACATTAAACCAGTAATTAAAAAAATTAAAACACTAGAATCCTAATAGATGATAATTAAGTAAAATTAAAAACAATGGTAAAACATTGTTTATAGAGAGAAATTATATAAATCAGCAAGTGCTAGAAGTATATAATTATGAGAAAGAATAATACTGAGTCAACTGGCAGAAAATCGTATAGTATAGTCAATTAAAGTGTTTGAGAAGTTTAAAAAGGGGTTTTACTTGGCACATCAAATGAAAAGAATAGATGCCAAGTAGACATCTCTAGAGAGGTTAATATTCTGCAACTAGTTTTTGTTTTTGGAACTGTTAGCCCAATGTTCCATTGAACCTAAAAAAATTGTTGAATCAGGCTGGAGGCTTGTCTAAATCAGTAATTGGCTCCCGTACACATCCATTTACAGTATTTCTATACTGCTCTAGTCCCAAAGCACTCTGGTGTTATACAAATACTAACAAAGAACATTATAAAATCAACAATACATGCTTGTAGATGTTAGATAAGTTCTCAGAAAATTCATACCACTAAGATCCTACCACTTGCATGTATCAACAACCAGCATGTAATTATTTAGTGCTTCTGTTTCTAATTGTTGGAATATTACATCTTTCCCTTTATCTTGAGTGTGTTTTTTTATTTTTATTGTTCTGAACTGGTTTTTAAATTTTTACATTGTATTGTTTTATTGTGTTTTATTGTGAGCCGCCCGGAGTCCTTTGGGAGTTGGGTGGCATATACCGTATTTTTTTGGAGTAAAGACACACCTTTTTCCTCCCTAAAAGGGAGTGAAAAGTCAGGTGCGTCTTATACATCAAATGTAGCCTCACCTGGTCCCCACCCTTTGGCCT